>NJDD01006188.1:0-16181 GCA_002245505.1 Calephelis nemesis | reverse complement strand
TGACTAAATACGGAGTGAGATTAAAAATATTATTTTATGTAAACCCTAAACTGATTCTAGTCAAGAGTGTGATGAGTTTGTTAGGTTTATTGTAGTAAGATAACCGTCTAATATCGTCATATTATATGTGTGTTATTTAAATCCAGTTAGTTAAAAATTCACTTTATAGATGGCGTGAATTTTACATCACTATACGCTAAAGAATGTAGGTATTACTTGAATTAAAAAGTGCGATTTAAGGACAAGATTGTGACAAGTCCGGTGAAGTTGTAAAAACCAAGATACTAGCAACATATTTGCTATTTCAAAAAACAGGGGAAGTCAAGATTAAATGTCTATACATTCAAATAAGAATTTCATTTTGCTACTGCTTTGTACCCTAATGTTAAAACAAACAATAAAAAAAACTTTTTAAGCAAGCAAAGGTTGGATTATTGCCACTTACACCGTCCACTGAACTAAGTGGCATAATTATGCATAACCATATGTTTAGACTGGAACTACCGCCTTACTTTATCCTGTTCTCATCCTATCTCGTCCATCATAGCATCTGTGCTTGCCAATTTTATGTTCTGATCTTAAGGGTTACCAGTTACTTTACTTACTCATATTTAGAGCTTAATGTCTCACTTTTAAGTTGTCAACATCCTATAAAAAAGGGAAAGAAAGAAAATGTTTTCATTCACATTAACCTTACAGGAGGCAGTTGTGATGCGATTTCTATATTATAATACTAAATCAACCACACTTCGAAGATCCGGCAAAAAACTCAACGAGCTTGTCTTTTTTTCTCGTTTCAAAATATGAATACAATGATTAAAGTGATGGTACTCGTGCATTACTTTGTAAGAGATGAGGAGCAATCAGTCCCAAGCGCACTTATTTGCTAAAATATTATATTGATCAATGTTATTCAAACTTTTTCAAATAATTTCATTTACATTTCTTAAACTTATTAAGACCGTCCGTCTTTCACGAGGACTTCTTTTATTTTTGATTTGTTGTCTATAGACTGTGTATATTTGTCTTATCAGTCATACACACAGCCTGTTAATGCCGTATCAAAACTATAGATTGCTTACCGATTTCTTCTACTGGAACACTTTTAGTAGCAATCGATCTTACTGCTGTAAGCCCAGTGTGGCTGAATATGTTGAATACTGGTGCAGAATAATACCATGCTCTTGTTGGGGCTAGAGCAAAAACCAAACATGCTGCTATCCTGCTCACACCAGCTAGCCCACCAATAATACTGTCCTGTATTAAAAATTTCTTACTTAAAGCTATACAGAAGAGGGTACCTGTAAAATTATTAAATTAATAATAATATATATTAGTTTTAAAGATAGAAAAACCTTCGCTTCGTGCAGGATTTGAACCTGTACCCTTTATCCTATAGAGAAACTGCACTGAGTACCTACTAAATTAGATCAGATGAAATTCACATTTATAATGGCCATAACTTTCCTTTCTCTCAAGGTACCTATTTTTCTTTTAAGTTTGTTGGTGCTTGGGGCACAGGGCAAATGCTTAAAAAACTTCTACCAATTTTAAAGAGAGATAAAACTTCGCCTCAGACAGGATTTGAACTTAATTAAGCTGCCGACTTGTGCCATTTGTGCTACTGAGAATTCAAACCCTGTAGCGAAATGTTTTATTTATTTCCATATCGTTTATGCGGAAATTTATTCCTTTTTTTAAATTTTTAGAAATTCAACTCAAGCACAGGGGAAGTTCTAAAACAAAAATACCTTAATAATAAAATGCCTCTATATATTTCTATATTTGTACGTATATCTCTGGAAAGGCAAGTCATTATTGCGAGGTAGGCCCATAATAGTTTCATCCGAATAGTGTTTTCAAAACACTATTCGGAACTAATGTTAATAACGAACGAAACTATATGTTACTTTAAGTAACGCATAGCATCAAGTTGTTTGTGTCAAATCGAAATTCTAAAGTTATTTATTTGTAACAATTGTACTCGTAAGTTAGTAATTATCAAACGCCAAAAAATAATTAATTACAATGATTTACAGCAGTTAGGAAGAGTTCAATCATTGTATTAATAACAGAATAAATGAACGAAGACTAATATAAGCAAAAAATAAAAATGAAAACGTGATTTTCGAAATACTGTAGTATAAACGAGTATACAAATAGTTAGGAAAAAAATGAAATAAAAATAAAAAATATCACTTAATTGCGGCCGTCAATAAAATAGGTCTCTTGCTAAACAGTACTTACATTCCTTGAAATAGAATATTTCGATTGAAAATTGCTATGATTTGACCATTGAGATGATATATCTAAAGCAGACGGAAGTACCTACGCTATAACAAATGTACCAATCGCAGAATTGATTTCAACACTATGCGTTCTACTAGCTAAGTAAGTTCTAAGTATTGTTTGTGAATTCGATGGGTTGACATATGTAACGCATAGCTAAATGTTGTACTTCGCACAGGGTTGTTTCATTACTTAGCCAAGTATGCTTCTTGAATACGGGTGTGAGCCTTTCAAACTATCTCGGACGTAAGTCGCGGCCGTGACCTTGAGCGTTCGAACGTCCGACAGATATGTATTTGGCACGCTGGATGTTTATGTCAGCCGTTCGCGGACGGCATGTGTACACTTATCAGTCGTGGCTGTGAGCTGCGCCCGTAATGTTTCCAGTCTTAGATTTGGTTTTTGCAGTTTTACTTATTACATTTTTACCATCTGTATATGAATGGCTTAGTTATCTGCGATCAAAGAACTAGATACTAGATTTAATATCCCGTAAAACCAAAGGACGAGTACTATTATTAAATGTAATTCCACATCGAGTATATAAACTAAGTAAACACTCAAGTAATTTGCAGTTTCCTTTATTAAAGTGGAATTCTAGATATTTTGCTCCTGAGCTTTGTTGACAAAACAAACAGTTTATGGTCGGAATGAATTTGCCCTTATACAATAATTATCCTGTAACTTTCATGTTTGTTCTTCTGTTTGTATTATACAGTATACACCTTGTTGTAAAAGAACTCTTAGTGAGTCCGCAGGACGACTAATATTAAATTACTAATAGCAGTTTGTATAAAATAGACCGCGATCCTTGACCAGTTAGACTTTTTTTTAAAGTGAAAGAACACATGGATTTTCTACAAAAAATTGTGTCATCGTGGTTCTAGTAGATAAGAAAGAAAAGAAAGAAAGAAATACTAGTGTGTAATTATAAAATAGGAACCAATTTTCGTTAGAAAACACATCTTACTTGTATTTTTAGAGTAGTAACTGAAATAAATATATGTCAAAACATTTTTAAAATTTCAAAAACTTTAGCTATAATTTTATTAATTATAACAAGTAAATTGAGGTAGTTATTTCATTACACATTTGCTACATACAGGCATAGCACTGTATTTTTTTTATTTAATATGATAGCTTAGCGAACAAGCACATGGGTCTCCTGATGATAAGAGACAACCGTCGCCTATAGACACCATACATGTTACAGGTGCGTTGCTGTCCTGTGGCTAGTATGTTAAGCTTATTGTGCATGTCTACCGGTTGCCCTACCTTCCAGATCTAAACATGACCGAGTCATTATGGCGGAAGGAATATGTAAGGCAGTGGATCTCTACATGGCAAATTGTGCAGAAACTCTCTACCCCCAGTGGAAAAAATTTACTGAGATAACATTTTTGTAGTAACCCTAATTTTTCTACTTGTATTCAATGTATAAACTAAAAAACTTTCATGTGACTAATGTCTGAAGAAAAAATACCGGTTTTCGTGCTAACCGATTTAGTTATTGTTTTAATAGTTATTTAAATAATATTAGTAAGGACGGATTACAGGTATAATGGTAAGACTTAATTTAATTTTCAAATTACGAAATTAATAATCATGAAGTAACTAAACAAACTTTCCCTTAAATTTCATAAACGTAAAATAGCTCATCTATATTGAAAAAATTAAAAAAATGTGACTGTTTACGGAATCCCTATCAATTTAAAGAATTTAGTTAGGAAAGTTTCTGATATCTAAATAAATATTTTTATATATCTGTACCTCAGAAGCAAAAAACTGTAAGTGCCTCAGTCACCATTTTACACAATGAACGATTTTGTGTTATAATTTGTGATGTGTGGACTTTAACGATCATTTAAATTAAAACAATAAAAAATAGGAATTATCACTTTTATTTATATTAAAATAAAGTCATTCTGCATCAACATTTTGAACAATTTCTTTTTTAATTTCTATTTACTATCTACTTAAAACAACAACTTAAATAAAAACTGCATTCACTTACAGTGTTATACTAATATCCGATTGTAGACTTATTACAGATACGACATTAAAGTATTATTTTTCATTGTTTAGTTTTAAGATTTTTTACAAAAAAATTTTTTACATACATACATATCTTCATGCCAAGTCCCTTACGGGGTAGGCTGAGAGTATCGAGTGCCAGACCTTACGATCCTGACAAACCTGTTCTGGTTCCTTCACATTAATTACCCTTTTCATACAAACACGCCGGTTTCGGAGACTCTTGACATCACCCTCAGATAATATCCGATTGATCTGATCGTGAAATGTCAGCCTTGGTCTCCCCGGGTACCTACCCGGGTACACAAGGTACAAGGGGAGACAGGTAGGTATGTATGTATATACATCGGGGATATGTAGGTACATCCATACACATTCGCATTGTATATCTGCTTTGTCAATCTTTCATCTGTCATTATTTCCACATGACCGAACCAGCGTAGCATGCCCTTTCACATTTTAACACCAACACTTTTTTTCAATCCCACTCTTTCTCGGATCTCACTATTACTAATGCTGTCAGCGAGAGTTACAGCACAGATTTTTCGTAGTGCTCTCATTTCGACCGCATTTATCCTACTTTCATGCTCTTACTGACATACCCAACTCTCGCTTTCATACCATAACTTCAAATTGCGGCAATTTTTTTTCCTTTTTGATTACAGACTGGACTATATCAACTTTGAAATGTGTTTGCCCACAAAGTAACAAATTTATGTTTAATAGCGTTAAAGTCGGTGTATGTTAGAAGCCAAAAATAGCAATGTATCAGTATTGCACTCTTATTTTGCCCAGTACAATTATCAGATCAAATGGTTATTTCTTTTACTGATGGGCCTAATAATTCAAAACCCATTCAATTATACAAGATGATTCATTCCACATCACGGAGCAAGAGAGTTTTGGGTCATTGTGTAACTTTCATTGAGTTCAGTGAGTTCTAAATACTATCGGCTGGTTCAGCCTAAATCTTCAGAATAGGAAGAAGAACTTTCCGATAGAGGTACATTGTCTTGGATCTACAGAGTTTCTTTCACCATGAGAATGAATATCCCCTTCCATTACAAAAGAAATGGAAGGACTTTTATTTGCCCAATTACTAATTCTAAGAGGTATCCAATCAAAGTCAGCCACAAACGGGTTATAAACACTGGATTCAAGAACACTTGGTTCAGGAAAACTGAGTACAGGTACACTGAGTTCAGGTTCACTGAGTTTAGGTACAATGAGTTAAAGTACACTGAGTTCAGGTACACTGAGTTCAAGTAAGTACACTGAGCTCAGGTACACTGAGTTTAGGTACCCTGAGTTCAAGTACACTGGATATTGTTGGAGATAAAGAAGATTATCTTGTACGAGAGCTTACGAGTTAACGAGTTATTTACTGGAGACCGGTACAGAAGAAGAAGCGTGTAGAAGAAGAAGCTGAAAAGCGTGACTCATGGACTCTGTCGAATTTCTGCGAATATGTCACATTTTTATGTCTTGAAGATAAGAAGTTTTTGGATTTCATATTTGCTTGTTTTGTGCAGAAATCTACTGCTTAGGATGATTATTATGGCTATTAGCTGGAGATTGTTGATAAAGTTAGTCGTCTTCGTTCTCATGCGGTTTTATTGTGTTAAGAATGGAAGAAAAATAATAACCAGATGGGAACCTGATAGTTAGGATGCTTCGCTCCTGCTTTTCAAAATTTACGTAACCCATAACTCCACAGTTACACTACAATGCAAAAAATGTCGTTTTGTAAATATATTAACAAAACAATGTAACTTTCAACATACTTTAAAATACAATGCTTAGTAATCAGTGCAATATAATGTAATTCCTTTTATACATCAAATCTTAACCGCAGAATAATATCACTCCACACTTACCTTAAAATGCCCATGTCAATTATCATTGCTTCTTCCAATAACAATCACGTGTCGTCACACATACAGTAAGTTGTTTTCGTACCTCTTATGACATTTTACTGTATTTCACTTACAATTAAATGCTTAGAAATAGTACATATGCTTACAGTGTTACACAATTTCAAAAATCAAGCTTATGACAACTTTTTGAACATACAGTTTTAATCGTTAGAAAGACCTTTTGAAGTTCTATACAAATCACCGAGAAGCAGAAAACGGTAAAAAACGGACTTACACTGTTATGCTTCTGAGGTACTGATATAGTTGTGTCATGCTGTTATCATGAAGATTTTGTGTTACTATTTTAATCCAGTAAAATAAATAAAATTAAGAATATCCCATAAAAGTGTTTAAAAATGTTTGCTACAGCTAAAATGTTAAGAGCTATAAATTGCACTTTTTAAATTAACTTAACGGGCAGGCCAGGTTTTAGCTGCAATTCCTGCTTTTATTTAAAAAAGAAATCGAGAAGCTGAATTGAACAAAAAGGTGTAAAATAAGTACTATTAACAAAGAAAAAAAAGGGAAAAAATATTTATTTGCGGAACATGTGTGTAAATGATAATATGTTACAAAAATGTTTAAGTATATCAACATATTCTACCGTATTTTGGTATAAAAATATTTTAATATTTCTAAAAAATATTATTTAATTAAATATTAATTATTTAATCGCCTCTGTGGTCTAGCGGTCCGGGTGTTGGACTTGATTGCTTGAGGTCTCGGGTTCAAATCCCGGGTCGGCCAACAAAAAAAAAATTGGATTTTTCCAATTTTCTAATAAAAAAAATGTTGGTCGGGATTGGAAATGTGCCCGGTTGGCGATAGGCTTGCCACCTATCACATTGTGGGACTTAGTGTTTTCGGCTAGTCGTGGGCGCCTTGGTTGTGCCTTTGCCTACCTCTTCCGGTATATGGGCGTGAAAATACTTTTGTTTTTATTTAATTACATATGCTTTAACTTTTAAGCCAATTATTTATATTTATAACAAGTTTAGTTATCTATTACCAAACATTTTAAAACCATAATTAAATTTAACCCTGTCTTCCATAAACTACCACTGATTCCAAGCCTAGCCTGACAGAAAAAGAAATGGCAAAACATACTCCTCGGCAACCACAACTTTCACTATTTTTGGTTAATAATTATTACTATTATTTTACTAAAACTTCTTATCTACAAGATAAGTGTATACGTAACGGAGTCTTACCAAAAGCCGACGGTGGAAATATAAACAAAAGTATAAATACTTACCAAACAACCCGAGAACAATATTGGCAGTACCGTATATGCTGTACTCCACTTCAGTGAAATTGAATTTCCGAATTGCATATAAATAACTCACTTGCGAATCCCCTGTAAATAAAAAAAACAACATTAAAAATCTTAGAAAATGTTTTCCATTGGTTCATGACGGTTTTGAATAAAAAGACCAACTGCTTTCATACTGGGCGTACATGTCAATAGTCGATTTGACAATCTTTAACAGGGCAGCAACGCACCTATAACACCTATGGTGTCTATAGGCCACGGTTGTTTTTCACCAGCAAAAGCGTGTCCTCTTTGTCGTCTAACCCAACATCTTGAGCAATTAAAACATGAAACTATTATCAGGACTACGTGGTAGAGATCAGCGACAACGTGATTGTATATTCCTGGTCTGGCAACCTGGCCAGCCACTAGTAACAGAAGGTACTTAGTTTTACAACGTCATAGGCGAAAAACCTATAACTAACATTGTTTTTACTATAAGTAGAAAAAATCATTTCGAATTTCCTGAATTGGGAATCGAACCCATGAATAGTCAACGCCAACAAATAGGCTCATGTCGCCTCTATGGTCTAGTAAGTTGTATCAGTCGCGGGTGGAACGAATACAAAACTGAAGAAAAAAAAACGACGGTTTGGATTCCCGGAGTGCCAGCAGAAGTGAAAACTTGAACATTAACGTTGTGCATTTTTGATATTTTGGAATGGTTATTGAATAATTTTGCACGAATTGCTTTAATTATTATTTGTATGAAAGTTTTATCATTTGTGTGGTAGAATACAATATTCATTTTTTGTGCTATCTTACACAAACATGATAACACGACATTCGTGCAAGCGCCTAGCGCCGTCTTACGAATTTTCGATCAGATCACGTGTCCTGGCGCTAGTTTAGAAGTTTTTACCCATTCCAAAAAAAGTGCGCAACGCCGCTAAAGAAATTTTCACTACACAATTTCCAATATTTTGTCAACCAAGCTTTAAGAGTACTACAGATTTACTAGAAGACGGTCACAAATTCGATCCTTTAGCAATTGGAAACACTACAATTTTGGAGCAAAAGCGGAAAATTAAACGCCTTGGAAGCGTTAGAAAATAATTAGCAAAGAAGCAGTCTTACGGTCTACTACAGCCACCATTAATTTTATTTCATATTTAGCTACAAATAGCTCTTATCATACACATAACATTTAAATCGGGAACCATTCAAACCACCTCTCCTCAGCATTTTTGGAAGAGGATCACCAAATTTGAAATGTCTTACTGTTCTTCTTTTCTGTGTTTTTAAAATGATTATTAAAATAAAAGATGCAGGACTTTGTTGTGAAATGTTGTGGACAAGTCTTGGACTTGACTTCATGTAGTCCCGAGTTCGATTCTGGGGTCGGGCAACAAAATAAATAAAAATAATGTTGCTCGGTTATTGGATGTGTGCTCGATTTGGCGATATTCTTGCCACCTATCACACTGTGGATTTAGTGTTTTCGGGTAATCGTGGGTGTATTGTGCCTCTGCCTACCTTTTTTGGGAAAATGGGCGCGAAGATACTTTTTTGTGTTTGTTAGACGGCGGGTATTAAGCCAGCTACCCACGGTGCGTGATATGAATAACGCACGCGAACGATTCCGCACCGATACATCGTGGAAAACGTCTGGCGGTAACGCAGGTATGTTGTAGGCCTTATCATTATTTTAGAAGCCTTTGCTACGCTGACATTTGTAGTTGATACTGTGCGTAATGCTCAGCAACATTTAGGACCTTGATCATATGTAACTGCTAAGTATACTATGGTTTTCTACTGTACCAGAGGTACGCAATGGCATGGGAGAATTAGGTCAAACGGGTATTACAATAACACGTCACGTACTGTACTAAATTTCGCAGATCTATTAAGCGTCAGGTGAACAAAAGATCCCTGACCACACGTAGAGAACCCAACTCATGTTAATAAAACCAGATGACTTGCACATTTCTACTGTCTTAAGTGAAGTAGCTATTTGGCAAATTCCGCTACATTTTGCGGGATTTAAGCCATACATATAATTTTGTCTGCAAATGCATCACTAAGGACTACTATATCAAAATAACTACGTTAAAACCGACTTCAAAACTAAAAAGTAAAATATATAAGAAAATAATATTGATTATTTATTACTACCTATTACTGACATGTGCTATTTTATTTTAAGTTGGTGCCAAGCCTTAGACTGGTGGAATCGGTGTACATACGTAAAAAAATATATACCGGCTGAATTGAGAACTGTCTCCTTTTTTATGTCGGTTTATTATTGAAGTTTATACACTAACGGCCAATGTTAATAATGTATCTCAATCTAATGGATTTCAAGCAATCTAGATAGATGCGTATCCGCCGGGGTATCCCATACCTAATTGCCATATTTATCCTACATATGGCAATGGTGATAACATAAAAATGGATCATAATATCAATCTTGGACAGCGAGTTTTGGATTAGGATTCATTATTAATATTGGCCGTAAGAGCACAATAGAAAACACTTAAAATGTTCACCATGTTGGTACAAGTCCATTGAGTTCTGACCATCTGCTTCTCTGCCTTGCAGCTCGTAAGCATAATTTAAATGGGTTTTTAGTAGACCAGCAAGACCACTTGTGGAAGAGTGTAAATGTAACTTGACCGGTAAGTATCCACCACTTTACCTTTTCCTGCCACCATATTGACCATGTAATTAATATTCTGACCAGAAAAGTAGTGTAGCCGGTAGACTTGCACAAAACAAAAAACATCCAGACGTCCTGTAGTCGCACCAATAACGTCGCACCAATAACATCTTTAGTGCCTACGGGCTACGGCAATCTCTTACAATTATTAAAATGTTGAGCTTATTCGCTGCAAAAATACTGAAACTAACGGGAGTGCTCAAAGATCTTCAATTATATTTTATGCGCGGTTCCTGTATTCAAGATACCAGTCGTTTTGCTTACTTAAGGTAGTTTTTATACGAATAGTATATAAAATCTAATAACAATCATTCCTTTTGAATTGTTAACACTAAACATTTTGTTTAACCATGGGCATGGCTTCGCATTTTTTATGCAAATTGACAATGGTTATACTGATGGCTTACGGTTCGTTGATTATAGAAAATGTATGCCCGGTTACTTTACGCAAGAAACGAGTCGTTTTGCTTACGAATTATAGTTTTTATTTCAAGTTGTAAAAATTCTAACTACGGTCGTTCGTATACGATTGTTAACTCGAAACATTTTGTGTAACTACGAGCAACGCTTCGTCACTTATGCCCGGTTCCTATAACCAACGAGTCGTAATCCGTCAGCTAAACCATTCGTAGTTTGTTCAAAAGTAACGGAGCGTTACAAATATATTTAAAAAATGTTTAGAATTAACAGTCGGAAACGAGCAACCGTTGTTAGTAATCTTACTAAGCGTACAAAATACTACCATCCGTAAACAAAATGACTCGTTTCTTGAATATAGGAACCGGGCATTAAAGGCAAATTACCCATGATTATACTAACGGACTACGGTTCGTTGATTATGGGAACCGGGCAATTATCAGACATTAATGCACGTTTCCTATACTCAAGAAACTAGTCGTTTTGATTACGAAGGATAGTTTTTTGTACGAGTAGTAAAAAACTAACTACGGTCGTTCGTTATCAACTGTTATCTCGAAACATTTTGTGCAGCTATGAGCAACGCCTTGTCACTTTTATGCTCGGTTCCTATAATCAACGAATCGTAATCCGTCAGCCAAACCATTCGTAGTTTGTTTAAAAGTAACGGAGCGTTACCAATATTTTCAAAAAATGTTTAGAATCAATAGTCGGAAACGAGCAACCGTTGTTAGTAATCTTACTAAGCGTACAAAATACTATCATCCGTAATCAAAATCGACTCGTTTTTTGAATATAGGAACCGGGCATTAGACAAACTACCAATGGTTACAGTTATGGATTACGGTTCGTTGATTATAGGAACCGAGCAAAATTTGACAATTTTCATACAAACTGTGACTTAATCTATAGGTAGGTTCAAAATATAATAAATCTGCAGAAGGATCAATTCTGTACATTAAAAACATTGAAAAAATAAAAGTTACTGAATCAATACCAAACCCAAATATGTGATTAAAAATGTTTGACGGTCTGTCTGTCTGTCTGTATGTTTAGGCATCACGTGAAAACTAACGGTTCGATTTCGATGAAACTTGGTTTAATTACACTTTATCATCCTGGACATAAAATGGGATACCTTTTATCCTGAAAAAATACGTAGAAAAAAAACTTAATTTATCAGTTTTATCACGCGAAGACCGACATCCGCGCGGACGAAGTCGCGGGCGGAAGCTAGTGATAGATTAAATGTTATTTAAGGTCTTCGAGTTTCGGGGGTTTAAATAATACTTTAATTCAAACACGTTTAAATATGGCGTAAAGTGTTATGTATGTGTGTATTGTGTAAAATTTTACACGCTAATTGCTTTTACCAATAACTAATTGGTAAAAGACAGATTTCAAAGAGGTCAAAAACCCCATACATAACGTTAAGCTAATAAGCATAACTAAATAATACTGAGACAAGGTATGATGTTTCAAATTGTCTTCAACTTAGGTTTGTAATTAGATTCATGTAAAACTGTTTTCATGCTTATTTAAAAAAAAGTATCTTTACGCCCATATCCTCGAAAAGATAAACAGAGGCGCAACCAGGGCACCCACAACTAGCCGTAGACAATAAGTCCTACAATGTGATAGGTGACAAGCCCATCGCCAACCGGACACACATCGAATCCCGAGCAACCTTTTTTTATTAGGAAATTGGAAAAACCAAATTTTCTTTTTGTTGCCCAACCCGGGAATCGAACCCGGGATCTCATGCAATCAAGGACCTATAGACCACAGAAGAAGTTATTTATATAAGGTTTATGTATAGAATAGATTTTCACGGTTCTTCTGATGGTAAGGGACAATGGTGGCTTATGGACATCGTGCATGTTTTAGATGCTTGTTTTTTTAATATTATTGGAAGTCCCATAAGCAGAGCGATTTCTCGATATTAAGAAAATCAATCAGTTTCAGATACCAAAGGTCGTAATGGTGCGTGGCAAGACAAGTTTACCGGCTGCCTTATCCTCCGAACTGGAATACGTAAATGGCTAGCACTTACGTTATGGCGGCAGGAATAGGTAAGGCCAACCTGAGGCCGGGATGTTAGGCCTCAAGCAAAAGTAAGTTTACCGGCTACCTTATCCTCCAAAACGGAACACGTCACGACGTTATGGTGGCAGGAATAGGTAAGGCGGTGGTACCAATCCGGATGAGTCGCTGTGAAACTCGACCACCTGGTCAAATGTCACGATGTTAGTGACGGTAATCCTATGCTCGCCTTTTACGAGCTGCCTGGGTGATAGGCAGATGGTCTACTTTTCAAAGGAGCCCGGACCAATACGGGGAAAATAAAACTATATTAATTTGCAAGTCTACTGGCTTCCCTAGCCCCCATTCCAGAATATTATAGCACCAAATCATTAAAGAGGTTTAAGTAGGAGACAGTACCATCTTTCCTATATAGTGATATAGGTACCAGGATAGGGTGGCAGATATATAGGATATCGACTCGGCCAAGTTACTATACATTACTGTTACACCAGTGGTCTTGATGGTAATTACCTATATAGCCCATACTCACCTTTACGAACTGCAAGGTAAATACTAGGCTAGGAGACAGAAAGAAAATGTCTATTGTTTAGCTGTGACGAAAAATGTTTATCTTCGCGATTTGTTTCATGAGACTTTATAGTACATAAGTAGACTTTTTTAATGTGAGTGGTCAGTGAACAAACACACGTCTCTCCTGATGGTAAAAGATAACCGAGACCTATAGACATCGTCCATGCTACAGTGCTTAGGTTTCCTGTGGCCGTGTTAGGCCTATTATGCTAGTCTAACGGCTACCATACCCTCCTGTCATACATTCATACATTTTCTTCCTTTTTGTCTTTTGGGGGTTGATTTTCGAATAAAAAGTTAACTTTTGATAAGTTTGGATATTTAAGTATACTAGCGATTTTTAATTTAATGAATTTTAATATCTTTTTAATACGAACGCCATCTTCATTTCTCAAGATCAACTACTTTGTTTGCAAACTTTTTAGTGCGCCACCTGTGATCTTTTATCGTTATCATCAATATATTTGTTTGTGTGTGTCAAATGCATGGTAATGTGTGTAATGTTTTATTCATTGATTTAATGTACTTTATAAGCATTATTATTGAAAAATATTGGCGTTCTGCACTTCTCCTACACATAAACTATATAAGTGTGCCAAATTTTATGCTCCTCCGTCCCCGCAATTTTCGTAAAAAAGGGGTCCAAAGTGTTTGCATCACGTATTAACATATAGATATTGAATTTTTAAATTTACATTTGTTTCTCTAAACTTATAAAACTTAAGCTAGTAACATTCTATCGAATCCGGCTGACGGACACGGTCGCGAAAGATAGACTGACAGATGGACAGACTTTCATTTCATGGACGCATTTTAATTTTCTAAATAAGGAAACTCGTAAATCAGTTTACTGATATTTGATAAAATATCATTGTAGAAAATACTTGGTCAGGTCTTAGTCTATATTCTTGTTTTTCCAATGAAAAAAGTTGAAAGTGCGAGTTAACAGCAATCTGTTAACTCGCACTTTCATTAAGGCGTCACTGTGATGGTGTTAGAGAATAAGCAACTGTTTTATAACTTGTGTCGTAAATAAGAAAATATATATGAACGTCATAGCACAATCTGTGTGATTTAAAATTACGTTGTAACATATAATAGTTTTTAGGAATGACGTACAGAAGATTTATGCTACAGAACCATGCCTAAAATAGATGGGTCATATAAACCACCAGGTGACGTATATAGAAACGATATTAGAGAATAAAATAGTAAGATTCAGCACTAAGTCGTCTCCTGTAAGCTGTCGAACTGAGTGCAGGTGAGAAATGAGAAGTGCAGGAGTGCATTGCTGTCGTCGATACAACCATGATAAATAATAAGAAAGCGAGTAGTGCCGTACAAAATAGTGTGCCAGAAATCCGGTGTTTTTTTGTTGTAAAGTTGGGTCAAGGGTTCGTGTTAAATTATTTTATTATTTGTTGTTTTTGACTAATATTTGAAGGACAGGCACGCAATCAAATTTTCTCTTATTAATAAATACAGGATAAATACGAGCAACATAACTAGTTTACTAACGACTGTCGACCCTAACATATAGACTTGCTGGAAGGATCATGAACATGCCTAATCTGCAGAATAATAATAATAAAGCATCCTTATTTCACATAAACCTACAAGAGGAACTTGTGACGGAGTGACAGAGTGACTTAGCCTTAGTTTTACAGTAAATATTGAAGCCTTCTTATTGAGGACTTTTCGCAGAATAGAAGGCATTTCTCAGAATCAGAAAAAAAAACGACGGTTTGCACTCCGGGAGTGCCGGCGAAAGTGAAAACTTAAATATTAACTTTGTGCATTTTTGATATTTTGGAATGGTTAGGGAACAATTTTGCACGAATTACTTCATTAGTATGAAAGTACTATTATTTATGTGGTATACAATATAACAAGCGCCATGCGTCGTCTTGCGCATTTTCAAAAAGGTCACGTGTCCTGACGCGATTTTAGAAGTTTTTACCCATTCCAAAAAAGTGCGCAACGCCGCTAAGGAAGTTTTCAGTTCAAAAAATTTTTTCACGTATTTTATATCAAATATTTTTAGTTTAATTAAAATGTTCAGGTGAAGTATGTATTCATTAAGAATTACTGTATCGTGTATTTTATCGTTGAAGCCAAATCTCACTCGATGACCCTAGTTAAGATGACAAATTTTACTTAAGACCTTGGACATGTTCAACTATGATAGCTTATGATTTTATGGAACATTTTCAGCCCGATTTCACGAAATCCATTAATGTTGACTTAATGCAGATACTAACGTTCATTTAAAAAAGGGCTCTTAGTCTATGATCTCGTCTTTCACAGACGCAAAAACCTTACAACGTATGATTAAAGTTTGACTTACACTTTCATTATGACATCTCAGTGACGGCATTAGAGAATAAATAGCTTTCCAACCACAATCCACATGATAATGTTACGTTTTACCACAAACCTAGACTTTTATCGCTTTCACGTTATAGGGAAAGTGATGACGTGCAGGGATGGTGAAGATCTCTCCAGCTAGACAAAGTGTTATCACCTCTGTGGTCAGGTCAGGTGTTGGAATTGACTGCATGAGGCCCCGGGTTCGAATCCTGGGTCGGGCAACAGAAACAAAATTTGGTTTTTCCAATTTTCTAATAAAAAAATGTTGCTCAGGATTATCCTATCCTATCCATGTGGCTGTTTGGCGATAGGCTTACCACCTATCACATTGTAGGAATTAGTGTCGTGGGTGCCCTGGTTGTGCCTCTGCCTACTTCTTTGGGTATATGGGCGTGAAGATACTATTTTATAATTTAGGCAAAGTGTGTTTAGTATTATCTGCAGAACGAAATAATAATAATAATAACAAAACTCTTTGTTGACCAAAAAAACATGTTAAAGTTCTACAATTATTCTGCCGTGCTAAAGATAAGAGCGACAAGTGCATGACATCAAGTTTCGAGAAAAT
>NJDD01006187.1:30289-47724 GCA_002245505.1 Calephelis nemesis | reverse complement strand
CAAGGGAACTAAGAAGGTACATATTATGTGTAGGAGAAGTTCAGAACGCTAACATTTTTCAATAATAATGCTTATAAACAACATTAAATCAATAAATAAAACATTACCCACACTACCATGCATTTGACATACACACAAATAAATATATAGTGATGATAACGATAAAAGATCACAGATGGCGCACTAAAAAGTTTGGAAAGGAAGTAGTTGGTCTTGAGAAATGAAGGTGACGTTCTTATCAACAATATATAAAAAATATTTATGGTTGAATTTCGACCAACGGGCGACCATTAGTTAACAAAATCGTGCTACAGCAATAGTTTAGTTGACAATTCAAGCTCAGTGGAACAGCAAAAAAGCGACTTCGATTTCAATATTGTGTCATCTAAGTACTCGAAAACTTATCCAATGTCCTTGCTTTCCCTGGTATCACATAATTAGTGGAAATGGGACCACACCGGATGTAAGCTTTTTCAAATAAACTTGTAATCACAATCTTATTAAATTCGGTTCTCCAAATTTGTAGTGTCTTCATTTCTTTCTTTAGTTTTTGGCACAAGCGTTTGCAAATTAAAATTAGCATCAAGTTACAAGATTTACCAAAATTGGATTTAAATTATTAAAGTTGTATTTCTTTTTTATTCAAAATTAGTTACTAGTCATTAAAAAAGTTCTTAAGTAAAGCGGTGACCTCACTAGTCAAGCTCATTTAATGAGATTTGGCGGCAACGAGGAATTACATGATACACTAATTTCTTCATGATTATTTTATTTGTGACCGACCTTTCACTGAACAAAATGTCCCTAAATTGACTTATTCCACTCAAAAGCAACTCGAAATTCAATAATTACGAAAAAACTACGACTATCTTCTCTAGATGGCGCCAAAATTAGTATCTAGTGTAAGATGAGGTACACTGAATTCGTAAATTTACGGCTAATAATAATAACCTATCTACAGATAAAGATAGGCATTCTAAAGTTTTTACCTATTGAAAAAAAAAGGAGGAGGTTTTCAATTCACCCAGTATTATAAATTAGTAGAGGAATTAATTAGTTTTACAGTATAGATTAGTCCATTTCTATAGGTCTTATTAATCGCCACTGGTGGTCAGGCCTTTATTTGATCAGCTTAGCACGCAGCAGGTGCAATTCGAAAACATGTACTTTTTTTTGAGAGATCGTGAGATCTCCATTTTTGGCGGTCAGGTGCTCATTTGTCTTCCCACTGAGTTGGATCTATTTCACGCCCTTTCATGTGGCGTTTAAGCACATCTTTATATCGCAGGAGTAGTCCGCCATGCTTTCGCTTGCCCTCCTGTAGCTCGCAATTAATGATGCGCTTTGCCTGTCTTCAGACACACGAAAACGTGACCGAACGAAGTTGCCTCTCATCAGTTATGACTCAATGCCAGCAAAAGTAGCTCGCCTTAATACTTCTGTGTTCCGAACACGATCCGTCCAAGTGATTCTGAGTATACTACGAAGACATTTGAGAGTGAAAAAAGAGTCCACGTGTCTGCGGAGTAGAGTATGTTGGGCAAAACTATGGCCATGTAAAGAACCACTTTGGTACATAGCTTAAAGTCTTGGGGAAGAAAGATCTTGGTGCTCAGTTTACCAAACACCGTGGCCGCAGCAGCAATCCTGCAGTTAATTTCGTTGTCAATATCACACTTAGATGTTATCGTGCTACCCAAATAACGGAAAGTATCAACTTGCCTCAACATATCTTCACCTAGCTTAATGGTCAGGGCCTCACGCCCGTTAACATCTAGGAACTTTACTTCGGTCTTCTTGACGTTGATTTTTAGACCAAATCTACACCATTGCCCGTTAAGAGTCGGCACCAGTAGCTGAAGACTTTCTGGGGATTCTGGGGAAAAATAAGTCGTTCTCGTACATATTGTCTGCAATCTCTGCATAGGAAACCTTAATTTTTTAGCCTATATCGGCCAATCTCAATAACCTATCTACAGATAGAGATAGGCCTACTAAAGTTTTGTTGCTATATCAATGGTTGCCTAGTAAATAAGAGATATTAGGTTAATGAAATTGGCCGTAATTTAATTTAGCGGCTACCCACTTACTTTCAACTTGTTACAGTTACTATTTATGTTATTAGTTTATTGCGTAATGTAGTAAATTTGTTCTTGTTAATATTACAGATGATACAAGGCAAAATCCCAAACCTGAATCGGTGTAAAGACATGTCGGAGTTCTTTGACAAGTAAGTATTCATCTCTGTAAGTAATTAAAGATAATGATAAATAACTAGTGGTCGCCCGTTGGTCGAAATTCAACCATAATAAATTTTAATATCTTGTTGATAAGAACGCCATCCTCATTTCTCAAGACCAACGACTGTGTTTCCAAACTTTTTAGGGCGCCATCTGTGGACTTTTATTGTTACCATCAATATATTTGTTTGTGTGTGTCAAATACGTGGTGGTATGTGTAATGTTTTATTTTGCATTAATTATTATTGAAAAATATTAGCGTTCTGCACTTCTCTAACATAATATAAACTATAAGTGTGCCAAATTTCATACCCCTACGTCCGCGTAATTTCACAAAGTTTTTGCTTCACGTATTAATATTATATTTAATTATTGGTATATCTGACATTTTTGTTAGGATGTGACCCTGTCGAGTAATAAGGTCACTATCTTCATAACGCTAACGATGTACAGGGTTGTTACTTGTAACCATGAAGCTATAACTACTGAAAGATACACTTTTAACAAAGATCTTAAGTCACTCTCAGATGTTACTAACTCAAATATTTTTTCTTATGTTTTGACTTTGATATATGACATCATAAAACTCTCAAGAAAGAGAGGTCAGTCAGTCAGTACATTTGAGAGAGTCAGTAGTATTTGGAAATACCATCATGTATTTGTTAGGAGTGTAGCCTCCAGTAGTAATACAGCCTCATGGTTGTTACCAAAGGGCTGTAATGTCTCAAATCGCAGAAATTTTAAATTTATGTACTATAATTGATCAGTTGCGTTGTAATTGATTTCTTTATTTTCTGAATGCCAAATATTTTTAATATGTTTGAAAGTATCTACTAAATATCTCTGTGGTAAAGTGGACCGGTGTTGGCGTTGATTACATGGAGTCCTGGGTTTAATTCTTGGTTTAGGCAAAATATATATTTTTAAGTTACTATAAAAAACAACATTGCCTGGGATACAATAAGGGTGTTGGCGACAGATTTATCACCTACTTACATTGTGGGATTTGAGTATCTTCTGTTAATCGTGAATGATCTGATTACCTCTTTCTTCCTCTTTTAAGATAAGGGCTTGACTATACTTACTGTTTTTTGCTAATGATATTGTATTGGGACAGGGCGGCTTTACTTTCGGAGAGCGAGTTCGAAGATGATGGTAACAACCAGGTGGTACTCCCGCAAAGACTGGCTTCTCGTGGGGCAGCACTCAACTCGCGGTCCGCCATCCGCCTGGTGGAGCTGGGACCGAGGATCACCTTGCAATTGATTAAGGTAACAAGCGTCATTTCGAGAATAAAATCGTCGCAACAGGGAGATCCGAACAAAAGTGGGTTTGACTACTATTTGTGTAAAATTGAGAAAGGGAATGCTCTGTTGGTCCAGTAATGTGATAAGAATGACTGATGAAAGATTGACAAATCACTACATAGTATAAAACAAAGTCGCATTCCTGTCCCTATGTCCCTTTGTATGCTTAAATATTTTACCGCATCAAACCGCACCGGATTTTGATGCAGTTTTTTTAATAGATATAATGTTTAAAGAGGAAGGTTTATATGTATATTTTATACCTGTGCGACATCGGGGCGGGCCACTAGTTAAATATAAAATGCAAATGCGGATTGTTGTAGGTACTAGTAGAGATCTAGGTTTACGTTCTCAGGTATTGTCCAAGGCAAGTGTATTCGAAACCGGCATGTTTGTATGAAAAATGTAATTAATGTGGAAGAATCTAGGCAGGTCGGCAAAGATCATGACTCTTGGCACTCAATACTCTCTGCCTAGCCTACAAAAGACTTGGCGAGGTGATATACACGCATGTAAAACTACTTATATTTGTAACCTAGGTCTCACTAGGTGTCTTTTTTAACATGAGATACACACACACACACACGGCTCTCTTGATGATATGAATTACCGTGCCTTATAGACACACAATAGACAGACATCTTAAAGATCTACATTCACCCACATTGACATTGTATAATATCTGTTGTATCAATCTTACATCTAAACATATTTTTCTCTAGACTGAACCATCGCAGCATACCACTTCTCATTTTTATATGTATAAACACTTTCTTGCGATCTCACTCTTGTTCGGATCTCACTGTTGCGAATGCGAACATCGAGCATTACAGAACAGATTTTCTTAGCTTTCTCATCTCGACATTTATCCTATTATATAATTACTTAGTCAATCGTTTAATGATTTCCTTAAAATGGTTTAAGGTGGAAGACGGTCTCATGGATGGGGAGGTTCTGTTCCACGAGCTCATAGAGAAAACCGACGAAGAAAAGGCACTTATTAAGAAGAAACGAGAACAAAAAAGGTGTGTACGGTGTGAATTACGAAAAATTTTGTGAGTGCGGGATTTTTTTTTCCATTAAGAAATGTGTTTTTTTATTAATGTATTTGTATTTCTTTTGCAGGCGACTGAAAGAAAAGCGAAAATCTCAACAGGAAGAGAACGTCAAACGTAAGCAGAAGGAGAAGGAGGAACTAAAGCAAAAGTCCCTCGAAGGTATCAAGAAAAAGAAGGAGATGACGGAGAATCAAAGGTACTGGTTTAACTTTTCGCCTCGTGGTGGTTTTCTATTCCAACATATACCCACTTCCTGCTTTTCTATACACCGTGTAAACGACAGCGTAACGAAAAATTATATAATATGTAAAATTAATATGTATAATATATAAAATTTTATTTGAATTGATGGTGGTAAATGTCTAGCGGTTAAACAGCAACGTATGAAATTACTCAATCTCTACCAAGTTCAAAATCCTACACTTTTCCTACTACAAATTGGGCAAATTTTCCATCCCAAGCTATCCTTCGTTCTTTGCTAATGATAGCAATGAGTATAATTATATTACTACCGGTCCTATTAATACTTTAGATTTGAATGCTACATTATCTGACGATGACGAACAGCTTTCGAATTCTGGAAACTCGAAAGCACTTCAAAGAGGAAGACAATATTGTTTAAATTACTTTGTGTCAAATATGCAAGACAATGCGAATAATTTGGTGTATTACTTAAGAGCAGACGTACAATCTTCTTTTCCAGTCACTGTGAAGTGTAAAATAAGTATAGCTTTGGATAAGAATAGTAGCAAAATTATAAATGCTCAGTGTCAGTATCCAGCATCTCCTTCAGAGAACTGTTCTCATATTGTTGCTTTACTTTACAAACTTGAGGATTATACTGTACGTTACGGCTATGATGTACGCACATGCACATCAAAATTAAAAGAATGGAATAAAGGCAAAAAATTAGGTAATAATCCAGATAATATTTTAACTGTTAGCTATCCCACCAAACGTAAACACCTAAAGAAATCAATAATAAGTTTTATTCTGAATAAAAAAACAACATCTAAATGATAACTACGATAAAAATCAGTTCACATCCAGATTTGTTTGAATGGTTCAAAGTAAAAAGGAAATTAGTTGTATGTGGACTTTGCTAAGCATAAAATATGATAATTACGATTTAAGTCTAGACGAACAGTTAATTTTAGAAATAAAAGTTGAGCGATTACTAATGAACTTAACTCCGATTGAACCTGGACCAATTGAAAACGAAGTTGAACAAAATAGTTTACAAATAAAGTAATATTCAAATATTAATAAGACGTACATTTAACGTTGTTGTCAATAGAGAAATCAAAACATATGTACCCCCTCACCGGTGCTGCCCCTAGCGGATCTTTTTTTAATCTTCCCAGGAAAAAGTCTAATACATGGTAGTAGATCTGTAATGACTCATCCGGATTAGTATTACGCAAGATATTTTTTATAGCTCTCTTAAAGATAAGAGATAACCGTCGCTGTCTTGTGGCCAAGGTGTTAGGTCAATTGTTCAAGTCTACCGTCTACCCTACCCTCTAGACCGGAAAATGTCACTATTCATATAATAGTGACATTTTCAAGAATAAGTAAAAAAAGTCCCACCACGGGCCAGTTGCGCGGCACTCTACCAACAGTGGTAGCCACTAGCCTTGTTGGTAATTACCCATTTAATATTTCCTCGTCTCTTACGAGCTGTCAGGTGGGTTGGTCTATTCTACACAGAGGACGAGGACCAGGAATGTAAGTTAAAAGATGACCATATTCACCGTGTTGAGCCAGATCTCCTGTGTAGAATAAACAATGGATCATTACCAACAAAAGCATCGGTGGTTAAGTGCTGTGCAGCAATATGTCCGGGTAGGGATCAACCCCTTTACCTATTCCTGCTGCCATAATGACAGTGTCGTATTGGAAGCTGAAAGGTAGGATATTCTATAGACTTGCTCATTACGCCAGGTCTAACGCCCCGGCCACAGGCGCGGAACGCATCTATAACATCTATGGTGTCTGGGTCACAGTTGTCTTCTACCATCAGGAGTGCCGTGTGCCATAAAAATGTCCTAAACCTATATACGTGCAATATGGAACTGATGACATTGACAACATAGCACGAAATTCTTAAATTTAGACTATGTGGATAGCTACATTTGAAATATATGGAGATGGCTACATTTAAAATATATGGAGATGGCTTCATTTAAAATAAATGGAGATGGCCCCATTTTGAATATATGGAGATGGCTCCTTTTAAAATAAATGGAAATGGCTTCATTTAAAAAATGGAGATGGCTGCATTTAAAATATAGAATGCGCTAGATTTAAAACTCAATGACCCAAATGCTTTTCTCACACTAGGCTGATGGAGCTGGCAGCGGCTGAGTCTCAGCAGGCGGGCAGTATGGAGCAGGACGAGGACGACGCGGAGTACTACAGGAAGGAAGTCGGAGCCGAACCTGAGCAAGGTGAATATATATACTGTTATCAAAAATAATCGGGAAAGAAAGAGACGGCTATAGTAAACAATAATTTTTCGTGGTGGGCCTGGTCCACCGAATAAAATAGATCATCTAGAATCTGTACTTGCTATCGTCGGCACTTGGTGGAATTCCATTGTATATACACGTTTTTTTTGAGTTAACACTTGTACTTATCCACTGTGTACATACATTTACATTTTACAGTGGATAAGTACAAGTGTTAACTCCAAAAAACGTGTAAGTATATCATCTGCCTATCTGTATATCTTGCAGGCAGCTTGCAAGAGGCGAGCACAGGTTATATATAGGTCATCACTAACAAGATGACTTGAGGTAGACTATTGTACACCAACTTGTCCTGGTAGTTATCCACCGCCTTACCTATTTCTGCCGTCATAATGACTTATGTTTTGGCTGCGGAGGGTTGGGTAGGTAAATTTGCATTATTTAGTAACATTTATGGTATTTATAGGCCGCGGTTATCTCTTACCATCACCTCGCATTAAAAAAAAAACAAAGAACTCACGTGAAAAAAAGAATTTGTTCGACAAAATAATTTAGTGAAAACGAAAGAGACGGCTATATTTAACAATGGAATAGGAAAAAAAAGAGACGGCCATATTTAAACAAAACTTCACGCCCGTATTCCTGTTGTTGTAACCAGGGCACACACGAATAACAGACGACGCAGTGGCAAAATAGGCGGTGAATATATAGCCAACCGGGCACTTTTCCAACCGGTGTATAATTTTTATTAGACAACTAGACGACCGACCCGTTGAACTTCATACCCATTTACATAAACTGCTTTGCTACTAACAATTTGATCATTATTTTTAACATTTTCACTGCAGTTTTAAAATTTAAACATAACTTACTTTTTTTCAAAAATCAGCCCCAAAGGGCTTCAATGGGGGATAAAATTTTGTACAAAAACGCATATTTCTACACTGATTAAGTCGCGAGTAACAGCTAGTGACAAATGAATGATGATTTATTTCGTTATTTTCAGATCTGTTTCAACCAAATCCATCGAGAAAACGCAAAGCAGACGGTGAAGAGGTTCGCGGTTTTAAGAAAATGCGGTTAGATAAAAAGTTGAGTAAGAAATACAAAAGTAATCAAGAAGACAGTGTTCAGAATAAACGAGAAAAGCAAAAGTTCCAGAACAATAAAGCTAAAGATAGTAGAAACTTCCAGAAGAATAAAAAGTTTTACGAAAAACCTCAACAAGACAGCAGAAAATTTAATAATGACAAAAAGAGTAAATTTAAAGGTCGCGGAAACAAAAACGACAGAGGAGACCGCAAAGATTTTAAGGGAGGAAAGTCAAAAAAAGTATTTGGTGGCAAATTTAATAAGATGAACAAGTAGGTAAAAACAGACAGGGAAAAAGTAAAGGGAAGAGATGACTTTGGAATATAATTAATCTTAATAAAAAATAATGTTATAACGTTGATTTATTTATCTGCGCATTTTAGTCCTTGCTTTTTAAAAGTATCTTCATGACCTGAAGTTGTAGGTTACCCACGACTAGCCTAAGACACTAAGTCTAACCTATACCAACCAGGCTTGTATTATAATCAATATAATCCCGGGCAATGTTTTTATTAGAAATTTGAATAAATATATTTTGTGTCCCAACCCGGGGATCGAACCTGGGACCTCAAGAAGTCAAGTTCAAAACCGGACTACTAAACCACCTCGCTTATCTTTCTTTGAAAAAATAAGAAACAAATAATATATCTTATAATAATAATATAATCTTAAAATTCAACATTTTCTATGAACCCCAGACAAAAACTTTAATCTTACCTACGTTTACGTAGGCAAAATTCATTTCGATTACATCAGCTTTCAAAGAAAATATACGCATCGAAAATGGCCAATCGTTTAAAAGTTACTACCACAAACATACGTGCTCACTCATTTTACTTAGGGGCTGAAACAACGCATCACAATCGTTTGGGAGCCACGATGCCACAGACAAACACACACACATACGAACTAGTCAAACATGCAACACCTCTCCTCTCTGTCGTGCTTTAGAAGAACTGCGAAGATAACGAAACATACGTAACATTAAAACTATGATCCGACAGCCATGTCACATCAAATTCATCAGGTCCTTGCTATCAAGTCATCTACATCAGAAAATATGAATAGATCTAGGTAAGGCGAGTTGAATGAGTCCAAACTCGACGGTTCTGCCAGCAGCTGAATTCCAGGTTTACGTTTCCCATCTTCGTTGGTTGGTGGTGCCGAACTCTGCGACCGCACCACGTCACTATAGACCAGAGGTTCCCAAACTTATTTCATGTAACACCCACTTTGAAAATCAGTTGTTTTGTAGCGCCCCCCACCTCGTTCTTTTCTTGTCAATAACCTCAATAACATATTTGTTTCGCCTGGAGATTAAGAAATATTTTTTCAAGATTTATACCGCCCCCCTCTAGGTTTCCAGGTTACAAGGGGGCGTTATCGCCCACTTTGGAAAAGGCTGCTATAGACTACCACATCTTTACTTCTGTAATGTTAGCTGTGAGAAGGCGGTCGCGGGTTACCATTGAAATTGAAAGATGAATTTAAAAAAATCAATTTATTGAGATTTTAATTCTTAAAACCTAGAAAATATGTAAAATACTAAACATGTATAATAATCGATGGAATCACAATATATAATATGGCTTATCTTATTCTATTGTGATTTTATGAATAGGCGAAACTTGGTTTGTACTATTGATTACACTGATATCTAACAATACCTTCGGTGTTGCAACAGTAAAAAAATAGCAGATTAATTTGTAACAGCTTTGCAATATGGACACCCACACAAAAAATACGAGTAACATTTTATCTTTATGTCTGCGTAATTAAATAAACAAAAATATATAAATATAGTATGTAAATACATGTAAGTATATAGATATCCAAATAAGTCTACGACCAATTTAAATAACCTAAGTATTGCAATAGATAAGACTCACCAGTGTTTTTGTTCTTAAGATATTGACTTATATTAATAGTTGAAAAATAATAGTCACTTTAATCGCAGACATAGGCTATTTCAGTTATTTTTTTTTCTTAAATCATACAAAAATCAACCTTAAATTTAAGTTTTAAAGTTACTTAAAAGAATTAATGTAAATAAAAAATGAAGGCGGAAAAATTAAACCTAGTTATATTACGATAAACCTCTTTTGGTTACTGCATCTAATGACCTAGGACCTTGCGATGATATGGTAGCAGAGCATTTACCATGAGCTGGTATAGATTACGTTCGGTAAGTTACGTGTCGAAATCTGTAACATTTTTAGTCTAAAAATCTGTTTCTCTTAGTTACCAACAGAGGCGCTATTCAAAGTTTTCATACAAGTAATTTACAGAGGCGATAGCGAATATAGTATACTTGACAAGCCGTAAACTCATGGTAAGGGCTCAGAATAAGACTATAGTTAACCGCCTCGTTGACCTTGGGTCTAGCGTACACGTCTAGCTTCATTGACCAACTGCGAGGCTCAAGTTCGATTCCTGGCGGGGCCAGGCATTTGTGTAAGAATTCCGAATGTATGCGGACCTTAGATACTTATCTAACGCTAAATAAAAACGTATACCTACGTGTATACGTATTTAGGTTCTTTTTTTTCAATATCTGGTCCATGGCCAAAATAGAAAGATCTGAACAAAGCAGCGATTTGCACATGATAGTCTCAAAATATAGAATAAAACAGAGATAGAATATAAGAGCCTATTAAAAATGCCTGTAAACATTATAAAGTATCAGTTTTCACCCACACACACACTCCTGACTACACTAACTTAGGCTGTGCTAAGAGCGACCTCATTCATATTAAGAGAAAGATCTTAAGATTAAACCAACAAATCTTGATCTTTTTTACATAAGGTTTGGGATTTAATATTATTTTCAAATTGGAAAAAATACATTTTCTATGTAGGCACTTGGTGTAACTCTATTTGTAATTATTAATGTAAATTGTAAGAATACTAACATTTCGTTTTTTAATTAAAAAAATCCAACCTGTAAATCGTTTTATCACCGGTTCGGTTTTTACAAAACCGGGTAAAAGCGAAACTAAATGGCTAATTTTGTGAAATAAAATTTAAATATACGTTTATATAATAACCTATAGGACATAGAGAGGGACATTGTGTTGCTCAGCTGTGCGGGACATACACCAGACTTATGTGAAATTTCTATACATAGTTAATGCTTTTCCATTCACTGCTAAGACGAAATAGCGACGCTCTAATCGCATATGTAAACAAATTTTAAATAACGCTTGAATAAACACCAATTATATAAGAAAGACGATGTCATCTGCCATCATGACTTGGTTGTCCTGAGTCATTTGGTGCAGGGCGGCGTTCATCTCCTGACTGTCGAAGGTCTCGTGGGAGTAGGTTTCGTTCACGTACGCCGAGATTCGGCTCATTGGTAACGAGTTGGCTCGCTCTTCGCGGAACAACTGTTGCAATGCCGACTTGAACTGGGTTAGTCTGAATAAGAAAAAATAGTATTTTAAATTACTTCGATCTTAATATTATATTAAAGTTATACTTCTTTTGGCGCGATTGGGAAAAATGATGAGAGTGAATTTCTACGATGCGCGCGCACACCGACAGATAAATGTGACAGTCAAAAGCAACGCCCTGAAGTTACTTGCGAACCTTTTTATTTTTAATTATATTTTATGATTTTTAATTATTGTTGCATGCTATTATGCGTTGTGTTATTATTTGGTATTTTTGGATTGTTACGCCAAAGAAGTATAACTTCTTACGTGCGTACACGAATACACACACTCTTTTTGTTAGGATATAGTCCTGCCCGCAATATAGTATAGCCCGCATTCCTGAAGAGGTAGACAGAGACACGACCAGGGCACATACGACTGCAAGTTTACCGGCTACCTTAGACTCCGGACCGGAACACATCAACGGCAAGCGTTGACGTTAGGGCGGTAGGAATAGGAATAGTGGTGTTATTAATCTGGGAGAGTCACTGCGAAACTCTACCACCTATTCAGATGGCAAGGTGTCAGCGACGGTAAGCCTGTGCTGCTGTGCTGGTCTTTTACGAGCTGCCTGGCTGGAAGGCAAAGTCTATTCAGCAAAGAAGCCCGGACCAACACAGGGCAAGAAGTTATTTAAAAGTGCTAAATTATTTACCTATGTCAACTCTCTCTTTCACATTTATGTCAAAAAAAACAAATAAAATATCTGTGATTGAAAAACATGTCAACAGATGGCGTTAAGTGTATGATAAATCGTGCTACTTTGTGTTTAAACAAACGGGTACTAATCATACTTTTAAATTATCTTTTTTAACGCAGGAGATAAAATTTGGTAATTTTTTTAAGAGCTCCATGACCAAGAATCCAGAGCTCACAAGAAATTAGGATTTAGGAGTGTGTAATATAGGGATTTTAAGATATCTAATCAAAACTATATAATATTGATATCCGGTATCGGATTCCGAAACTATATATTTTCTGAAACTATATATTGGTGAATTGGTCTGTAGGAGTGTGTAATATAGGGTTTTTAAGATATCGAATCGAAACTATATATCGATATCCGGTATCGGATTCTGAAACTATATATTGGTGAATCGGTCTGTATTTATATCAAACCTATAAGACGATGTTAGCTAAAACTGTATACCTACCGTATTATAACATGATATCATTGTAAATTAATGTATTCAAATTTGTCTGGATTTGGTACGTAGGCACATTGAGTGTATTTACAGATATTTAATGGTTACTTTTACAAATAATTTTGTTTTAGTAAGTTTTTAATAAAAAAATATAAAAATTTGGTACCTACTACCTATTTACATGCAAAATGCGTAAATAAACTTAACAATATCGAAAAATAATCCTTAAGGGTAGGTAGGTACCTACTTGAATTTACACGAGACATTTCGAAATGTTTTATCAATTAGTAACTGAGATAAATCTAATAAACCTTATAAACTAACGAACTTTTTGCATATTATAATACAAAAACACAACACTTAACTATTTATCTACAACTTAATATAGGTAGGTACCTAACTAATAACATAACTAATGTCTGTAACCTATAATAAATAAATAAATAAATAATAAATACCTATCTCTAGACAAGTTACACAAATTAAATCTAACCCCAAAGTAAGCAAATTACCTATATGCTTGTGTTCTGGGTATTAGTCAACGATTCTAATACATAGAAATACTTGAATAGATACAAGAATAAATTTAATAAACACCCAGACCCGGAAATGCAGACATCGAAATGTTCATCACACAAATGCCTGCCCCCGTCGGGAATCGAACCCGAGCCTCGCGGTTGGTCGGCGTAGTTAGGCGTGTACGCTAGCCACTCGACCGACGAGGCGGTCAATAATGAAAGAACATACCTACCTAGGTACCTACAATATATATAATAAATACAATGGATTATAGAAGAGGACACCGGACATAGGAATGGGAACTAAGAGTTCAAGGACAATGGTCAGTAAGAATTCCGAAAAATTGTCAATCGAAAGTGATTTCTATTACCTACTGCCTAGGTATTTAATGTATTTTAAAAATATGGCAAAATACACGAGAAATTAAAGAAACAACCTTAATCGTAATATGTTTAAAGCATGAAATCCTACAAATGAACGGCTATTGCTATTTCACTCGCCCACAAACAATCCTTTCAGTCTCCCGCGCAATCGTCCTCCTGCATCGGTTCGGTTATACTCGTCGTGTATCGTATCATCTGTTCGTTTCTAGACCGTATTGCGAGGCGATACGGTTTGATTTGATACCCTATCCAGATACCGAATCGAGCGTATCGCTACGATTCACCAATATAGGGTTTCGAGAAATATAGAGTTTTGATAAGCATCGATATCGGATATTACGATATTGGTCTAATATACGTTTCAATATCTATATACGATTTGTATCGCCCACTCCTATCAGAATTTAAGATTGCAAATTTTATAGAGCTAGACATTTAGGATTATGATTATAATTATAAAGAACGTACGCCGTACACCGAATAATTCTGTTTAATGTTTATACTTTAATATTTATATTTTATAATATTTACTTAATTATTCTAAATTATTTAGGACTATAATAACTACTAATTATTACACCCCCATCGTACTAACTCCTAGAAAGTAGGGTTTGGTCACAGGGGTCTGGTAGCGATGGGCCGAGTCGTTTTTTTGGTAACTTGAGGTGACTCGCTTACCAACTCGAGTTGATTCGTCGTTCGTCCGAGTCAGTAAATGATCAACTCGGTGCATCGACCCGCGGTTTACTAGTTTGCTACGTTCACGGTTCGGCAGGTCGCGACAGGCGGGCGTCGAATCAATGGGAGTCATTTAAAATTGTGTTTGTCAAAAAAATATACATTTATTATTACTAGTGGTCGCCCGTTGGTCGAAATTCAACCATAATAAATTTTAACATCTTGTTGATAAGAACGCCATCTTCATTTCTCAAGACCAACTACATTGTTTCCAAACTTTTTAGTGCACCATCTTTGATCTTTTATCGTTACCATCAATATATTTGTATGTGTGTGTCAAATGCATTGTAGTGTGAGTAGTGTTTTATTTACTGATTTAATGTACTTTTTAAGTGCGTTTGTCACTAAACTCCTTCTAGACGACTGGACGGATTCAAGGGAATTCGAGAATGGTTTAGATTCGCAATTTGGTCCACTGGAAAATGGTTTTTTAATTAATTTTTTAATAATAAGTAGTAGTTGCTTTTGGAATGTTTCACATTTGATCCGGCAGACTGCGCTACTATCGAAGCATTAATGTCAAGCGATACGAATTTTGTTGGGTCAGCTAGTAGATATATAAAAATCAATGCCACTTGTCGTAGTAATTTTGTAACTCAAGAAAGGCTCACCTATCAGAACCAAATGTTTAGGCTTTGTTCGGACTATTTAGTAGATGGTTTATGTGAAGTTTAAATAAAATCGGCAGAGCGGTTCTTAATTTATCACATTTTTTGTAACCAATTAATTCAAATGGCGGATCGATTTGTTAATGGTTATTTTCCTGTCAATTTGAAATATTTTTCAGTTGTTTTTTCTTTTTTTGTTTTGTTGTGTTATGTCATTCATGCGGTCATATACATAGCGAAGCACGTATCGGGCCGCTAGCAAGTTATAAATTTAGAAATGATTAAGCTTGATGTATTATGACTGTCCGATAGTCTGAATAGTTACCATCGACCACACATCTCAATAGACGCCGCATTGAAGGCAACCAGTTTCTGTCAACACATAAGTGTAATTGTTCTTATGCAGCTTATTACTTAAAAAGATATGAACAGTATCGACTAGGTTTGTGACCTGTAAACATTGTCCGCGTTATTGTATAAAAAAATAAAAAATAGATTTGAAAATGACTGTTTGTTCAATTAAATGTACGGTAAAGACAGCCGCACTTCAATTTACCGAAAAGATGGTAAAACTTTCCGTTGGTTTATTAAAAATTATAACATTCATAATTACATTTAAATTATTTGATGTTTATCGGAGTTTATCATATACTGGTCGGTCATTGTTAGATGCGTGTTTATATCCCTTTCTTGCACATGTTATTTTCAAGCTATCACTTTCGTTTGCAAACAGCTAGTGATGGACTAATGTGCAAATCTATTTTATCGACATTTTTATTTATTTACCCTCAATAGGATACCGGTCTTGTACCGGTACTGTATGTTGGTATTTATGTATTTTATCGATAAATTTAAGCACTGACAGAAACAATAAAAAACTTATTATTCTACGTATTTTTGAGTTGGCTACTGGATAGTTACTCTTTTTTATGTGAGAAGTCAGCGAACAAGTACACGGCTCTCTTAATGGTAACAGATAATAATGGCCTATATATACCATTGACGTTACAGGTGCGTTGCTGTCCTATGGGCGGTATATAAGGCATTTTGTGCAAATCTACTAGCTTCCCTACCCTCCGAAACGGAATGTGACACCGTCATTGTAGCGGCAGGAATGGGTAAGGTGGTGCATAACTACCCAGGGAAGTTGCTGCACACCACTCTATTGACCAGTTATCTTGTTGACAATTACCTGTTTTACCTGCGCTCGCCTCTTACGGGGTGCCTGGCAGAGGGCAGGATGATCTATTTTAGTCAGCAGACCCGGACGCAGTACTGAACTAAACGCGGTAGAGGGCGCTGTTATATGTCATTGAATAACTCATAAATATTTGAGCCGATTTTAATGAACTCTTTCAAGGGCATTAGGTGGTTATCTGGGTGATATAAATTCAACACTGGTTCCGATAGGCGATGTTGCGGTCAGTATGCCATAAATCTTTCAAAGGGCTGAGACAATTTTAAAACTAATTTGTTTACAGTATTTTGACGATATTCTGTAGTTCAGGTGAGAATTACTAGAATGAATAAAAACAGATCAATTTGATAAGTATGTCATTTATATCAGGTATCCACAAGATAATAAAAAAAATCTAATTTGGTTTATAGGAACCAGACGAGAGTATTGTTTTCCGAATTCCAAATAAAGGGTATTAAATCTCAATATTTTACAGAAGATTGTTTTATCGCCTCTGTGGTCTAGCTAAATGTACAAGATTACATAACTAATTATAAAAATAAATGTTACATCTGTGTCTGTGGTCTAGCGATCCTGGTGTTGGACTTGACTGCATGAGGTCTCGGGTTCGAATCCCGGTTCGGCCAACAAAAAGAAAATTGCATTTTTCCAATTTTCTAATAAAAAAAAATTTGGTCGGGATTGGAAATGTGCCCGGTTGGCGATAGGCTTGCCACCTATCACATTATGGGATTTAGTGTCTTCGGCTAGTCGAGGGTGCCCTGGTTGTGCCTCTGCCTACCTCTTCGGGGATATGGGAGTGAAGATACTTTTTATTGTTTTATTCACTTTACGCCACTACTGCTTCATGACAATGCTAAAATACATACTGCACAACAGAAGACTTCTCAATTAGAAGAGCATCAATTGTAATGTAAAAAGCATCCACCTGAACCTAACTCCAACAGATTACCATTTTTTAAAATTTGAATAACGTTTAGCAAAAGAAAAAAATCAATTTCGAGGGGGCAGTCCAAACCACGTTCAAAGATTTTATTCCCGTTCGAATGTTTTTTTAGTAGAGGGATCAATGAATTGCCTATGAGATGGCAAATATGCATAGGAAACAATGGTTCAAGCTTTGATTGAATAAATAAATTAACATTAAATATATTCCACTTATGTTCCTCCCCTACAAAGCGCCAATTTCAGATCTAAGGACCTAATGTATTCAAGTACTCTCAACCGCAAAAATGTGTG
>NJDD01006187.1:15907-28948 GCA_002245505.1 Calephelis nemesis | reverse complement strand
GGACGCTCTGGCTGCTCGCAGGACGGGCTCCGCTTCTTCGTCAGATGAAAACTCGTACGGGTCTTGACCTTGGCTTCCTTCAGTACGCTGTACCAAACAGAAATCTAGTCTCTTCATTTGGGACTCGCTTATGGTACTTTGTTTTCTTAATTCATAATTCTAAGAATCGCTTGCAAGTTGTTAACTTTACCAATGAGATAAACTGTCGAGTATAAAGCGATTCATCCTTAGATAGAAGCTAACTCGTGGTAAAATGTTTAAGCCAAGATGTGCAAGTGGCCACGAACAATTTACTTCGTGACTTATCAGCATTTAGTAAAATTTAATCAAACTAAATATTTTTGTTATATTATACAATGTATACAAAAAATATGAACGAAATCAAACTCACTACAACAAAATGTTTTAATATATGTATACAACACATAAACAACCTATATCATAATATACCCCATTTCAATAAAACATTGAAACACTTTGCATACCCCATTTCATAACACACTGAAACACCTAACATACCTCATTCCACAACACACTGGAACGCCTAACATACCCCATTTCACAACACATTGGAACGCCTGACATACTTCATTTCATAACACACTGAAACATCTAACATACTTCATTTCATAACACACTGAAACATCTAACATACCCCGTTTGATTACACACTGAAACACATAACATACCTTATTTCGCATCACAAAAACATTGAACATGCCCTTTCACACCACAACACCACCACACTGAAACACCTTACATACCCTATTTCATAATACACTTAAACACCTAACATAGCCCATTTCATAACACACTGGAACGCCTAACATACCTCATTAAACACCACACTGAAACACTTAACATACCCCATTTAACAAAACATACCCCATTTCATAACACACTGAAACGTCTAACATACCCATTTCACAACACACTGGAACAGTTAACATACCCCATTTCACAACACACTGGAACAGGTAACATACCCCATTGTAACACTTAAAACACCCACTTTCATCACACGTTGACGATTCACTTATAACATCAATGACATTATAATTAACTTGCGTGGGTTTAAATGCAGTCGAAACCGGAGGATAGCTAATATATAAACATAATATGGAGCACTTACCGTTTTCCTTGAACGTTTAGGACGCGGTTGTGAGGCAGTTTCTCCATCAGACGCCGCATCTTCCTCCGAAGAAGCGCGACGTTTGCGACGTTTCTCCTTGGTTAACACCTGTCAAAAAAACACGGTGTAATCACTATTCACTATTATCATCGAAATTTAGTCACAGCGAAGATGTTACCTTTTTGAAGTACGCATAATGCACCAGCTCTATAGCGGCGAGAGCGTCGTCGTGTGTGATCTGGAAGCTCAGCCGACACTTGGCGTGCGCCGTCGCCAGACGGATAAGTGTCTCCAATGTTCTCGCTGTTACTGGTTGGGTCTGGAAATGAATAAATAACCTATTAAAATAACATATACGTACAACTGGTTACACATAATGTTAATTTGAAATAGATGTGCCCGGTTCCTATATTTAAGATACGAACCGTTATACTTACAGGCGGTACTTTTTCACACAAACCGTAACTAACAAAAAAATATATATAACTAGTTTAGGAACAAGCATTAAAAACCTTCATGAAAAGTTACTCATTACAGAAAGAGTATAATAGTAGCACTGTATTAATACTATGCGGAAGTGACTACTTACCTTCAAATGCCCTACTTGCCCTACATTGTGAGAGCATGCGTGCATATGTGTGTGCATATGCGCGTTTGACTTTATGTGTACATCTAACACGTGTGCGCAAGCATGGTGTGTGTGTGTGTGTTTACGCGTGCGTGTGTTTATGTTTTTTTGTGTGCGTGTGTGTGTTTTTATGTTCGTGTGCGGGTGCGTGTGTGTGTGTTTAACTCACCCTGGCTACATCGCTATCCATCATGTCCTGATTTCGTAATTTCGCATACTCGTCCGCGATGACATCTGAGGCTTCTTGTGTCAACTTAGGTTTCATGAGGCGAGCTATGTGGATAAACTTCTTCATGAACTTGGTGGTTAGGATCTGATCCTTCTTATTTCTTGTTCTGCCATGGAGTAAAGGATCGTACTTTTCGTATATAGACTCATTTTCATCCTAAAAGAGGATATGTAGGCAAAATCAAGATTTAAATAGATTTTCTAAACCATGCTTATTGATTTTACAACAATATTTTTAAATATTGTTCATAAGACTGAAACAAAAATATGCATTAAAAATATAATTATTATACATATTGCATAAAAGCACATCCTACTGATACTATAAATCCTACTGATATTATAAATGCGAAAGTTTGTGTGTATGTATGGATGTTTGTTACTCTTTCGTGCTCGAATGGCGGAACGGATTTGGCTGAAATTTAAAACATTGATAGATTGTGACCTGGAATAACATACAGGCTCTAATACCGATCACACAACGGGTTCCTGTGAAAACGCAGCGAAGTCGCAGGCAACAGCTAGTGTTTAAATAAATTAGAGTCCATTTTCACAATAAATAATATATACTAATAACTAGCTGCCCGTTCCGGCTTGGCTCGGATGGTAATTTTTTTACCATAAATTGAGATATAAGCTATCCTATCCCTCAAGTTGGAACGAACTGCACATGGTGTGCGAATTTTATTATAATCGGTTAAGTGGTTTAGGAGTCCGTTGAGGACAAACATTGTAACACGAGATTTATATACATTAAGATATAGTGTTTTAATTTGTAACTCACCTCAACCTCATTATCAGGATTTTCTGTAGAGAGCATTTCAACAGTACAACCCATCGGTAGAACTTCCCCGTCTTGCTCTTTAGGATTTCTGAAATACATTCAATCACATCACAAACTACACAGCCAACAAATAGTAAAAAAAATCTGACAGTAAGAAAACTACGCCTACTATCTTCCAAAGATTTGCAAGAGACATACCTGTATCTGTGCATACGAAGCACATGCTCAGAAATCATGTTGTCATGGTCTGCATCAGCAATGTCCAGCATCACAAAGAGCAGATCAAATCGAGATAGCAGTGAGTCTTGCAGTCCTATGTTCTCCATTGGGGTTTTGTACTGGTCATACTGAAATTTAAAATATGGCTGATTTACAACAACAAGCATGGTTGAAGTTTGTTTCTTTGTCTAGTTTATAGTACTAGACAAAGAAACAAACTAAACTAACAAGTTGTTTGTCCGCGACTTCGTCAGTGTTTTCCCCATGTTGTTCCGGGCTCCTTTGCAGAATAGACCATCTGCCTTCCTTCCAGGCAGCTCGTAAAAGATTGGTACCACCACCTTACCTATTCCTTCCGCCATAAAGTCATGAAGTGTTCCGGTTTGGAGGGTAAGGTAGCCGGTAAACTTACTTTTGCTCGAAGTTTGACATCCCGGCCTCAGGTTGGCGACGCACCTTTACCACTTTTGGTGTCTCTAGGCGGCGTGAATTTCTTACCATCAGGAAATCCGTCTGCTTGTTTGCCTTCCATTATCATAAAAAAAAAAGTGTACAATAGTTACGATTTGCGTACACATTTCATCTCCTATTACAGTCCATTGGGGGATTATTAAATTTCATCAAAATCGGTGCATAAGTTTAGCCGTGAAGGAGCAACAGACTGACTAACAAATAGGCAACTCAAAATGTGTTTCTAATTCAGAAATTTGAATAAAAATAAAAACTATTCTAGGGACATTTTAACATCTCAAGCAAATATAAAAAGCTGAAATTACCGTTTTCTGTGTGAGTGAGGTTTGTACTACTACCACGATGTTAGTGTTGCTCTGCTCGCTAACCATTTATTAATAAACATAGACTAAAATACTCGAAGGTTTAAGTTAACCTGGTAATTGGTAATGTTGTTGCCCACTTACTAAATCAATTTTAGGTTATTGTTACATGTTTAGTGCTGATTACAGATTACTTGACATTTTCAGAAACTTTTAAGCTACTACTCGGAAAACGTTGAAAACGTCACAAGTTGTTTCGTCCAGACTAATCTACTATGTCTAAAATGTTTTTTTTTTGTTTCATTGGAGACAGAATACACCTAGAATAAGTTTAATTGGTTATCAGCAGAATTATCAACATATAGATCACTTACTTATCATAGCTCTTAATGGGAAGTAGACAGTATTGAATGTCAAATATCACAATTTTAGCACATTCATTTGTTTCTTCACCCTCATAACCTTTCTCATACTAACATGCCGGTTTCGGAGAATCTTGAAATCACCCTCGGATAAAAGGCGACCACTATAGCCTGTAGTGGTCTAACGGTCAATATTATTAAAATATCCATAAATTAAGCTTTCTGAAGCTTCAAAGGCACTACCAAGGTACCCACTAATAGCCGAAGACACTAAGTCCCACAATGTGATAGGTGGTAAGCTCAATCGCAGGTAACACTTTTTTAATTAGAAAATTGGTAAAAAAACAAATTTTACTTTTGTTGCCCAACCTGGGAATCGAACCCGGAACGTCACACAGTTAAGCACCTGAACCGCTAGACCATACAGGCGATAAAGCTTCTTCCATAGCTTTGTTGCTATAATATTTTCGTTACCTGGTAACTAATCTAAAATATCACGATCTCTTATCTTAGATAAGTTATTTATAATAGCAGTATAGCGTCAAGTTAAACCTTGGACTATTGTAGTGTATATTTATTAGTAATTGGCTAGTCAGTAGGGTGTGGTAACTCACCCGTCCCCAGACGGGGTTGGCGGCGGCGAGGACGGCGGCCCGAGCGTTGAGCGAGGCGTGTACTCCCGCCTTGGCGATGGTCACCCGGCCCTGCTCCATCACCTCGTGGATGGCGGTGCGGTCCACGTCCGACATCTTGTCGAACTCGTCGATACACACCACACCGCGGTCAGCCAGCACCATCGCACCCGCCTCAAGTCTGTACCGATGTTATACTTATGGTTAGTGTGAAGGCCCCATACACAGTCAGCCAGAAGAGCCAATCACCGCGCTCCCCCGTTCCATGATTACTATGAACAATGGCGCTTTAAAGTAAACGTCTTATGCCCGGTTCCTATATTCAAAAAACGAGTCGTTTTGATTACGGATGGTAGTATTTTGTACGTTTAGTAAGATTACTAACAACGGTTGCTCGTTTCCGACTATTGATTCTAAACATTTTTTGAAAATAAACTTTTGAACAAACTACGAATGCTTTAAATAAGTAAAAATAAAGTAAGTATCTTCACGCCCATATCCCCGAAGAGGTAGGCAGAGGCACAACCAGGGCACCCACGACTAGCCGAAGATACTAAGTCCCATAATGTGATAGGTGGCAAGCCTATCGCCAACCGGGCACGTTTCCAATCCCGACCAACATTTTTTTTTATTAGAAAATTGGAAAAATCCAATTTTCTTTTTGTTGGCCGACCCGGGATTCGAACCCGAGACCTCATGCAGTCAAGTCCAACACCCGGACCGCTCGACCACAGAGGCGACCACAGAGGAGAGGTGGTTTAGCTGACGGATTACGATTCGTTGATTATAGGAACCGGGCATTAAGCGACAAATCACTATTTTTGACACTTTAAAAGTAATTTTAAAAAAAGTATAAAAACTGAAACACTTATCTTTTAGGTATAGTACTTAACTATGTTTACGTTAAATCTGGTGTCAATATTTTCATATTTGAAGTAGCCATTTACGTTTTGCTTTCAAAAAAGGGTTGACTTTTTGATTTTTTTCTATCGAGCAAAGTGAAATGAATCGTGTTTCGGAAACACTAGTCTAGTAAAGCATATTCATGTTAATCTTTTGTGTTTTTGTCAGCAAGATCCATGATTGCTTTGTATGAAAAAAACAGTAAACTGCTGACGTATTTTAGCGTATATGGCCCCTTAAGGGCTTGAGCACAAAACTGCGATTTGATGCGTGCGATTTCGTGCGGCAAGGCGTCGCCTAGGGTGACCATTCCTTCGACGACCGTCAACAGTACTAAACATATTTTAATTTTAAAGTTATACTTCTTTTGGCGCGATTGGAAAAAATGATGAGAGTGTATTTTTACGATGCGCACGCACACCGACAGATAAATGTGACAGTCAAAAGCAACACCCTGAAGTTAGTTGCGAACCTTTTTATTTCTAATTATATTTTACTAGCTGCGCCCCGCGGTTTCACGCGGTTTCGGTTGTAGTTTTTGCGTGAAAGAGTAACAAACATCCATACATACAAACTTTCGCATTTATAATATTAATAGGATGATTTTTAATTATTGTTGCATGCCATTTATGTATTGCGTCTTACGTGCGTACATGAGTACACATACTCTTTTTTAAGATTTAGGAAGGCAAACAAGCAGACGTATTTCCTGATGGTAAGAAATTCACGCCGCCTAGAGACACCAAAGGTGGTAATGGTGCGTTGCCAACCTCAGGTCGGGATGTTAGGCCTCGAGCAAAAGTAAGTTTACCGGCTACCTTATCCTCTAAACCAGAACACGTCATGACGTTATGGCGGCAGGAATAGGTAAGGCGGTGGTACCGATCCGGGCGAGTCGCTGCTAAACTCTACCACCTAGTATTAAAACAAGGTCGTGACATGAATCGTAAAAAGAAGTGTGCCCTTTTGTTATTGCTTGGGAGATACAGGAAAAGAAACAAAGAAGATTTTGGGTTCATCTATTTATTACTGTTATGAATTGGGATTATTTTTATAATCTTCACTACTAGTGTCCCAAAGAACAGGGCGCTCTTCAATCAGTGATATTAAAAAATCAACGTCGTACTCTGTGTTTTTTGTTTTCATTAAAATTTTTTTTTTAAAGTATACGTCTTGTCGACACGCAGTCTCAAAGCGAACTAAACATAACACGGTCAACAAATATGACGTAACAACGCAGAAATACGCGATGCGAATCAGTTCGTATTTGTGATGCGTCGTGCGAGGTCGCTCGTTCGTATCGCAGTTTTGTGTACAAGCACTAAGGTTATCGCACACTATTGACGGGGCAAAATGTGCGCTACACTTTAATGACAATTTTAGACATTTATACGGAATACGCGCGATTTCAACTATTTAGATTAACACACAAAGTCGCAAATTATCTTTAATCACCTTAATATACTTCACTCATATATACTAGAATATATTAACATATAATCTAAATTAGCTACCATAATAGCTGATAATTTTCGAAACTCAGTTACAAGGCTAGGTATTTGTAGCTGCCTGTAGAAAAACTAACCTGCGATCTCCAGTCTCAGGATCAGTAGTGACTGCTGCAGTAAGGCCTACACCAGATGAGCCCCGACCAGTTGTTGTAATGGCCCTTGGCGCAGTCATTAACACATATCGGAGCAACTGCGATTTAGCCACTGACGGATCACCAATGAGAAGTATGTTAATGTCACTGTAAACACAGGCTCTTTATCTACAATCTTCTCCTTAATAAATAATTATATTGTTTTGGTATTATTCTGTTGACCATATGTTTATTTATAGGATAGGTTAAATTAGGTTTGGGTGGTGTGTATGGTAGATAGGATCAAAATTATTCTACCTTTAAAATTATTAATATCAAATTAAGAAGCTTATGTATTAAAAATATAAATAAGTGATGTAACTAAAATGTTAAAATATTTATAAATTTAAATTAATGTTGGCACACTATGATGTAGTAGAATGTGTTGGTATGTTTAAATATCTTTGCAACAACTTTTTATAATGCATATCCCGCAAATAAATATTTTTTATTTCATTTCAATAAATTTATGCTAATTAAAATTTTACTATAAGTATATGCAATTGATAAACCTAATAAACTGACATTTAATTTTTTTCACTTTGCCTAATGCCTCAAGTCATGACAATATCGGCTCAGCTAGTTTATAACTATATGTATAGATTTATAAACATAAATTTACTATCTCACCCTCTAAGTCTTGTGCCATTAGGAAGAATCTTCTCAACACCACCAAGCAACTGACACAATATTGCCCGTTTAATATACTCATGACCATGTATAGATGGAGCTAAAGACTTGCTTATCATCTCAAATATATCAAAATTTTTTCTTCTAGCTAGCCTCTTACATAATTTAACATCTTCCAATGATATACTGAGATTTTGATCTTTATTGATTTGAGTAACATTATTTGCTATAAGGATTGTTCTGAAAATTAATAAAATGAACTTAGTTTTCCAACACCATGAACAACAATTAAACAATAAACTATTTACCCCCTTTACTAATAAAACTTAAGCGCCTTTTGATCTGGTGTTTAACTTCACTTTTGCTAACAAAACATGAAGTTTTTCTCGTGATTGTGATGGCTCGTAAAAGCATAGGCTTACCGTCATTAACACCGTGACATCCTACTATTCCCGCCGCCATAACGCCATACGTTTACAAGAACGTTTTGTTTTTAAATATTTATACTTTAGATTTTTTTTCTGTGATCTCATGATTACTTTTAGAATCACAATTAAGAAAATAAAGATGTTGATAATCATACGTACAAGGTCTTTCATTTCATATAGTAACAGAATGCATTTTGTAATTAGTTCCCTATATTTAGTCGTAGTTTAGTTATTAGTGTGACTGTACCTGCTATAATACGTTAAATAAAGAAGGTCATCAGTATGTATGAAAACGCCGCTTTTTTGTAGTCATTCGAATTTGGTCGGATAACCAGTGCTTACGTTGCTCTTTCGCTTTTTGTTTATATTTACTTAATGCGAAATATTTCACACTAGATATTTATCTTACATATTATTTGACTAAACGCACAAATTTTTTGTTAACACCTCAACATCTTAGGTTGAGACAGTAATTTGTCCAATCACGTCAAAGTTAGAACAAACGGCGTTCTAACTTTGATTCTGAACTAAGATTTGATTGACTTTAATTCATATTATTCAAAAACGCATGTATGTATGTTTTTGATTTTTTTTATGATAAATATACACGTTAAGAAGAACCGAATACAGTTTTCGGTGACCTTATATATTTTCTCATTTAGGCGCTACGATTTTTTTTTTGATTTTTGGAAAAACCGCGATTTCTTGAAAACTATAAATATGTTTTTAAATCCAATTTTGTCACAAATACGCACAAATTAAGAGCTATTTGTGCGTGTTTATTCCACATGCGCACATATAATAGCCTTTGAGATACACGAATTTGCAAAACGTTACCGCAGCAGGAAACGCAATATCTCGAAAACCTGAAGACGCACAAATTTTATTTTTAGCTCACAAATTTGCACAAATATAAGCTCTCTGCTCATACACAATTTTTAACTCTCCAATAATTAGTTTAGATTTTTCTTGCTGGGGTAACGTTACCCCATCAGGAAGTGTTTTTTCCGTTTATTACTAAAACGACAACATGCACAAATTTTTTATTCGGCGCACATTTACAACACATCGAGCACTAATTATTTGTCCCATTCATATCAGTCTTAAGTGCTACATTCTAGCTGGGGTAACGCACACTTAACAAACTGGTAGAATGTCCCAAAATTCCTTACGTACAACCCTATCAAACGCTTTTACGATGTCCACAAAAAACTACAGAAAACATCTTCGCTTCCATCCCAACTCTTACATTCCATGTAACTACTACTATTATTTACTATTACTATACTACTATACTATTTGGCACTCTCCACTCCTCAATTCGCCTGTTTGGCTTTGGCGTGATGGGTAGCGGCCTCTTTTCTTACCGACGTGGGGGATCGGTACGCGTCGCCGCCAGGGAATGCCCTAATCAGTTCTGAGGTACTTTTTCGGGTCAAAATTGCAGTCCAATGGACTCGCAACGTGCACGCTTCTGTTGAAGTCAAAGTTATTAAATATTTCTCTCTATTAAATATTTGACTGCCTCCTTGGTCAAGGGGTTAGGGCAGAAGCCTAAATCAAAAAAGCAACCGCAAGGTTTGGGTTTAATTAACAACAGAGATTATTTAGATATCTGCATTTCTTATTCCGATATCTGCTTAAGTATTTCTACATATTACAATTGTTGACTAGCACCCATAACACAAGCATTTTAATTGTTGAATCACTATGCAAACAATAAAATATTTACCTGAATGTACCAGCTGTGAAACTTCCTTGTTTTGATGGTAAGCACCTGTAATTACCGACAACTTGGACCCTATCACCAGGCTTGCACTTGTCGACCAAATCATCATCACAAATGATATCAACACTTCTTGGCAATTGGCCAGCCGGAGCTCTTTCTGGCATTTCTTGAACAGTTAGAGTTTGGTGATCTTTGTAACGAGACAAACCATATTCTGTTTCAAGGGGATTACCATCATCATCCTAAAATATTTTATCATAATATAATAAAGCCCTTTACACCTAATTAAGAAATATATATACATAACAATCAATAGTTTTAAGGCATTTTGTAGTTCTAAGTTGGTGTAAGTGTATGTTTATTATATTTTATCATAATAATAATCAACTAAACAAATGGCACTTCCAATTAATTCTTTAAGGTTCACATATATACTACTACTACTACTACATATGTAAATGTAAATTTTCTTCAGAAATGTAACTGGAAGATCTTGCTTCTAGCTTGCTAGCAGATTTTTGATTCCATAAAAATAACATTTTTCTAATCATATAAAAATATTATATAGTTTTAAAAATATCTAGCCAAAATCAAATAGAGTAGCATGTTGGAATTTTCAAGAATAAAGTACATTTTGATCAGACATTGTAATAGTACCTTAGTGGGATAAACTGCTGATGTAGGGAATGCTTCAAAAGAAGTTAAATCTGTGTATTTACGTTCCATCACTTTTTTAGTAGTAGGGCAATAATGCACACTCCTGACTACTTTTGGACGGACCAATGACACCCTGGTGACAATTCCTTCTACACAAATAAGATTACCTAAATACCTATAAAATAGAACATTATCATTAAAAAAGACCGGATTATATGCCACACAAAAAGCTGGAAATATGCACAAAAACTGAAAGAATATTCAACATTACATGAGTATTTTTTTTTTGTTTTATATGTAATATTCATTTAGGTTTAAGTTATTGTTAGTAAAAAATTGTTTTAAGTTTTACTTTATTAAGTATTTATCTTTGTAATTTATTGTTTTTTAATAAAATAAAAAACTACTAAGTTTTAGATTTTTTTACTACAAAGTCAGCTTACATTTAGTAAACTATCCATTGATAGACGATAATTGATACAATAACATGTAACATTACTTAATATTTTTGTAAACATTAACAATCAAGTATGGTTCTAAATGTTCAGTGGTAAGATTAATTCTTTGATTATTCAAACTATTTTTATAGGTCAAAAAGGATCGCTCCACATCTACTGAGGTAACTGGCAAAATTTTAACTTGGGTGCTATGTTAGTGCTTAAATTTTCTGAAAAAATTTTGCCGTCCCAATAATAAAACTATTAGTTTGACACAGATGTTCAAAGACTGGATTATTGTTTAAAATGTTTTTGAACTTTTCTTTAAATTAATGCAGCAACGTTTTAGTGAACAAAATATTTTTCTCGCACATTCGATAATATAAAACAGTTCCATCGTAAGTAAATGTTTCAGAAAAGTCATTTATCCACAAAGACACACTTTTTTTCGGGAGGAACTGTACCATTTGACACAAAAAATTTTACTGCAGATCAATGAGCACACTCATCAACAATGAAATCAATAACATACATAATATGTGGGAGGAAGAAGTAGTGCAGTAGGCAAGCGTGACAATCTTTTGTCTCTTTCATTTTATCGGCAGTTTTTGCATTAAGGAGTAACAAAAAACAAACGAACAGAAAAACTTTCACATTTATAAAACTTATAACAGGAAAGGATATATGTATAACAAACAAATTGTTTTATTTGAAATATGTTTAACATAAGAAAGTGACTGATATTAAAACTTGTTATAATTTGTATTTAAACATGAGCAGGTAAAGAAATCAGAATGTCTTGCGACTTGACTCAATTAAATGATTGGGGAAACTTACGATTATGTATTACATTTTATTACAGCAACATATCAAAACATTGACATATTTTGTATGTCTTATCATTGGAAAAGTCATGTTATCACTGTTTATAAACCTAAGTTAAAGATACTACATTCTCTCTGACTACCTCGAAAGGGAGTTAGCGTAAAGATATATATATATATATATGTGTGTGTGTAAATTAAGAAATTTAATACAGGTTGTTACCTGGATGTTAAACTTCTAGGTGTTACGTGTTTTGAACCAAAACTACCAGAAAATGCTACAAAAAACTCTTCTTTTTCTTTAGCATAGCTTGGATCTATTGAAGCAACATACTCTTTTAAAGCCTTTTGAAAGGCGATTTGTTCTTCAAAAGCCGTTTCTAGTAAATTTTTGGACCTGACAGGATTTTTTCTTCGCAAATCATTTATATTTACAACTAGCCTCCTGCCATTTTCGGCTATCATTTGTTTAGTTTTTTCCATATAAACGCCTTGATCTTCCTAAAAAATATTAATAAAGTTAAACACATTTGAACTGAGTAAGATTAACGAGGTTAGATTCACAAAATTACTTCATCGTCCAAAAACTCGAGATATTCGCGTTGTAAATCTCTCAAACGTTGATCAAAATCTCCTTCTTCCATTTTAAGTAACTTATTAAATGTATACAGTTATGCTATGAAAAATAACTAGCCAAAAGTTTTAACAAAACTATCTAGGAAAACAAGCCATTAGTTTTCTGTCTAATTTGGCGCCAAATAATGATTAACGTCAAAAATCAAAACCTACATAAATTCCACAGACTTCAATAAAAAACAATTAAAATCATTGTAGTTTAGCTCCGCTAGGAGTATTTCATACTATGATCATGATACAATACAGAAAAATATACTTTCACTAGAAATAAATTATTCTACATACATACATATACATATCTTCACGCCAAGTCCCTTACGGGGTAAGCAGAGAGTATCGAGTGCCAGACCTCACGATCCTGACAAACCTGTCTTGCTTCCTTCACATTCATTACCCT
>NJDD01006183.1:103987-126751 GCA_002245505.1 Calephelis nemesis | reverse complement strand
ATTCTTCAAAGGAGCCCGGACCAACACGGGGAATAAGGTATACATAAAATAATATTTTTTTATGATACCTAATAGAAGGCAAACAAGCAAACAAATTTTCTGATGATAAGATACTTACGCCACCCTGAGTTGAGTGCGTTGTCAACCTGAGGCCGGGATCTTAGGCCTAGAGCAAAATAAGTTTACCGGTTACATTAAGTACCCTCCGAACTAGAACACGAAGTACCTATTGACGTTATGGCGGCAGGAATAAGTAAGGCGGTGGTATCAATCCGGACGAGTCGCTACGAATTTCTACCACCTAGTAGGATGTCATGGTGTTAGTGACAGAAAGCCTATGCTTGCCTTTTACGAGCTGTCTGGCAGAAAAGCAGATGGTCTATTCTGCTAAGAAGCTCGGACCACCAGGGGGAAAAACTTCAACATTTTCAATAACCCCCGACAAAACTGTTAATGTAGCTAAGAATCATCTCGATCACGTCAGCTTTTAAACAATAAAATGCGCATCGATATCGGTCTACCCATCCAAAAGTAATAAGACATACACGCACACACACACGCACTCATGCACGCACTTTCATTATAACTTTCTCTTTCAAATCTTTAACTTACCCTTGACATGACAAATATGTACATGTTATGTATTAGAAAAATCATGCAGGATAGTAGGTAAATGATTTTTTTCTCATGCATTATCAATATAAAATACCAACTTGTATAATAAGGGCCATCCATAAATTACGTCACACGAATTTTAGCCCCTCCTTGTCACAGGTTGTCACATTTTTAGAACCCCGTCACCCTTAATGTGACGTCACACATTTTTCAAACTTATTGTAGAACGTTGGCTGGTATTTTATTAAACACTGAATTCCAACCTGTTAACATGAAGTGCATGGGTATTTCCAGCTTTGCATTAAAAGTGAGAAAGTAATAGAATATTTTTCATTTTTAATGTTGTTTCCATTATGATGCTTGTTGGTATTAAACTAATGGACCTACGTTGAAGTAATTGACGTTAGTTAGTTTACATATAAATTTTGTATTCTAGTATTTTATAAAATGACGTCACAAGGCTTTTGATCCCCCTGCCCCTTGTCACATAATGTCACATTAGGATGATACCCTCCCCCCCCCATTAACGTGTGACTCAATTTATGGATGGCCCCTAACGTACTCGTAGTACACTGCGTTGCATTCGGACTTCGTCAAACTGAAGGACACGCCCACCTTGCGATTTAATAAAGATAAGAACATTCATGAAAAAAGACATGATGGGTAGACTGTCTATGTATACACAGCATATATATCACATTCAGAAATACTCCAAAAACAGGAGAAAAAAATGAGGATACCATTAATAATATGATGTTGCCTAAGTTAGCAATTACTTAAATAAGAATTATTTAAAAGTTATCGCAAATCTCTGCCTTTTTTTAAATTAAAAAAATTGTAAGATTTTTGCAAACAGCATTGGTTCATCCTGAGAAAAATCTAAAATATATTCCTAGACAAGTTCCGCAAACTGTAAAAGCAAAGCAAGATGTATATATGCCCGAAAATGCAAACATCTAAATGTTCATCACATAAAAGCCTGTCCTCGTCAGGAACCGAACTCGAGCCTCGCAGCTGGTCGGTTAATTTAAGCATGTACGCTAGCACCTCGACCAACGAGGCAGATATAATAACTTAAAATATATACAGTTCAAGTCACCTACCTTTTGAAAGATGGTATAAAAAATCATATTAACAATGCAATATGACACATACATAAACACCCAATGATATCATCACTATTATCCCCATGCATTACGTGTTTATTGGGATAATAACACCAATTGTAGCGGCTGGCTTTGATCCAGTAGAACGCATATCATTTGGTCACTGGGTTAACTGCATATGACTTTGACAGTTATTTATAGAATTTTCTCGTTACTGCACGAATCGTGTTACTTCAATTAGTAATGACTAATGAGTAACACTGCCAATCATATTATATACACATATATTTTACAATGCATGTTCATTTTTTTTGTGTGTTTTTCTTTTGTTTTTTTTTTCATGGAAAAACTTTGGGATAAGCACAAAAATGTGCAAAGCGAGTCTAGCATTCATTCAAAGTATTTATCTATTTGTTTGAGAAAACAATAAAAACATGTTCAATAATATATTATACAGATTAACAAAAAACCGGAGGAAATCTGACGATATAAGAAAAAACTTAAAACTTTTTGAATTTTTAAACAAAAAAAAGATTCCATATGCTAGTGCGGTTCGCAAGGTGGTCCGCCATAACGAATTTAAACTGACGTCACATTATTTTTCGAGTTGTTCTCATCGAGTCTTTTCATTTGACACCCATATTGTAGAAGTGCATAAAATAATTTTCGTCATCTTGGATGGTTCGCCATATTGAATTTATAATGAAATCACATTGTTTTTCGAGTTAGTCTCAACGAGCCCTTTCATTGGATACCCATATTGTAGAAGTGCATTAAAAAAAACTATCCGGCCGGCGAGTGGTCCGCCATATTGGATTTAGAATGACGTCATTCTAAATCCAATATGGCGGACTACACACACAATTTTCGAGTTGCATTCAACAAGCTTTTTATTAAAAATATTCAGCCATCTTGGGTGTTCCGCCATATTGGATTTAGTGTGACGTCACGTAATTTATCGTGCATTGTCATCCAAACTTAACGTGTATACAAAATTTCAGCTCAATTATTGGAAGATATCTGCTTCAAAATTAAGTTCAAAGATTCTACTTGAACGTACGAGTAATTTTTTCGGTTGACAAAAGTTTGTACCATTGAAGTTGAATAAAAGCATTTAAAATTAAAAGTCATAAGAAAATACTTTGGAGTTAAATAGAACAAGATTCGGAGATCAGTATAGTTTAGTTTTATGTGTCTTGAGGTAGCAAATTTTTATATTATGGTCGTTTATAAACACTCCATTATACCAAAATAAAAAGGATTTTTAGGAAAATTTTAGTTGAAAAGGTTTAAAATAAACTGATATTTATGGTGTCAGTTTTTTTTTTCATATGTTTTTTAGCTCCTAGTATAACTTTTTGAAGCTCAAAACGAATATTTTAACCTCTTTTACCAGGTTAAAGAAAACGCACGTAGTGATTGTGAAAACAGGTCACTCTCAATACATACTTATAGCCTGAAGGCGAACAAACTTTTCATCCGTACAACTGTATTCCCAAAAGCAGACTTTCTAATATTGTCATATTGGTTGTGTTTTTATATAAAAACTAGCTGTCCCGGCGAACTTCGTTCCACCCGCCCCGTCTGTATTAAGTCAGGGTAAAATTTTGGTTGGCGATAGGTTTGCTGCTTATCGCAGTGTGAGACTTAAATTCTTCGGCTAATCATAGATGCCCTGGTTTTACCTCTGGTCACATGTTCGGAGATACAGAGAAGAAAAGAAGTTGAAGGAAAACAAGCTCTAAATACTTGTTCCACCACCAGATGGGGTAGATGCATTCCTCTGACTCACGGATGAGTGATTTCACAATTTAATACGTAAACTAAACTTAAACGTTAATAACTAAAACTAAATCTGTCTAAACACTTATTCCATCACCAGATGAGTTAGATGCATTCCAATGACTCACGAATGAATTATTTCAAAAATTAATACGTAATCTAAATCTAAATGTAAGAAACTAAAACTAAATCTGAAAAAACATTTTTTTCAGACACATCCTAGGTAGGCACATCCTACTGACAAATGCATTATTTTACTAATTAATACGTAAACTAAACTTATATGACTAAAATTAAATCTGTGTAAATAGTTGTTCCACCAGCAGATGGTGTACTTAATCATATTTCTACGCCTACTAAACGGATAGTTTGCTACAATTAGTATACCAGCTATGTTTGTAACATTTTATTGTGGTGTATAATTAAGAGATAATTAATACAAAAATACATCCTCATTTCAATGAGGAAGTATAGTAGTTACTCTCCAATACACGTTTTAATATTTACTAACGACCGCACGTAGCTTTGTTCACTTGTCAAGGTTAATTTGTCTATACTAATATTATAAAAGGGAAATGTTTGATTTCTTGTTTGTTTGAAATGAAAAGGCGCCGAAACTATTGGACCGATTTCAAAAATTCTTTCACCCTTAGAATAAATAAATAAATATCAATGGACAAGTTGCACGAATTGAATCTAACCCCAAAGTAAGCAAATTATATGTGTTATGGGTGTTAGTCAACGATACAAATACATAAAAATACTTAAATAGATACTAGAGTAAATTTAATAAACACCCAGACCCGGAAATGCAGACATCTAAATGTTCATCACACAGATGCCTGCCTCCGTCGGGAATCGAACCCGAGCCTCGCGGTTATTCGGTGTAGTTAGGCGTGTACGCTAGCCACTCGACCAACAAGGCGGTCAGATTTTATTATGTAGTCTATGTACACAAAATTAAGTATTTTTCTCGATTTTTCTGGGAAAAGACAGCGTACAAGCTAAGCTAAGGCGATGATTACCCAAGAGACATAAGACCGCCTTTGTGCACCTGAGTTAAATACTATAAGTGAAAGAGTGTGTATTATTTTGTAAGTTTTGGTGCAAAATAAAGTGCAAAAAATCATTCCAAGAGAGCAATTGCAAAACTCTTCCACCTTACAAGGTAATGACAATGAAATCAAAGATGACGACTCTTACGAGCGCCAAAAACAATTCGTCTATAGTAGCGTGTGTGCAGTGTGTGTATTTCTTCACGCCCATATCCCCGAAAAGGTAAGCAGAGGCACAACCAGGCACCCACGACCAGCCAAATTAAGTCCCACAACGTGATAGGTTGCAAGCCTATCGCCAACCAGGCACATATCCAATTCCGGACAACGTTATATTTATTAGAAAATTGGAAATACAAATTTTCTACTTTTTTAGTTGCCCGATCCAAACCAGGGACCTAAAGAAGTTATCTCCGACGCCGGAACGCTAGACCACAGAGGCTATAAATAGAGGAGTACCTATAATAGCCTGAGACCAGTATGGGATATTTTTTCTATATTAAACTTTACAGATGATGATAGCTTAAACATGTAAAGCCATGTTTATCCTCTCCAGCGGGTGTCTATAAATTATGACCATTAGTCACCATCAGAATTAAGCCGCTGTGTCACGGGCACCGCTGTCGTTTGTTTTTATACGTTTACAAAAATACATTTGTGTCAGTTGTGTACGAATATAAGAATATAATGCTACACGTGTATTAATGCCCTTATAACTAGAAGTATTTATTTATTTAAAACTTTATTGCACACAAAAACAACAAAAATACACAAAATACATAATAAGTAAAAATGCAAAAAGGCGAGCTTGTCCCTAACTAAAGAAATTTCTTCCAGATAACCCAAAAAAAATTAAGCTGTGAAAATAAAATGGAAGGCATCGTGTACAAAAAACAATTAACTGTAGCTATAATTAGAACAAATAATTAAAAATATAATAATCAAGTATGTAAAAATAAAACAGGTACAATCCAATTATCATTATTCGTGTTGGTCCGGCCTTCTTTGTAGAATAGACCATCTGCCTTCGAGCCAGGCAGCTCGTAAAAGGCGAGCATAGGCTCACCGTCACTAACACCGTGACATCTGATTAGGTGTTAGAGTTTAGCAGCGACTCGCCCGGATTGGTACCAACGCCTTACCTATTTCTGCCGCCATAACGTCATGACGTGTTCCGGTTTGAAGGGTAAGGTAGCCGGTAAACTTACTTTCGCTCGAGGCCTAACATCCCGGCCTCAGGTTGGCAACGCACCATTACCACCTTTGGTGTCTCTAGGCGGCGTGAATTTCTTAACATCAGGAAATCTGTCTGCTTATTTGCCTTCCAATGTTATATAAAAAAAATTAGTAAGACAATATACGAGCATGTTATTGTGACAACGATAAGTAATGTTCCTTCAATCTTTTCTTAAAAGTAGGTAAAGAAGGGCTGTCACGAATCACGACCGGAGGTATCATATACTTACATACTAATAAATTTATCATGTCTGTGGTTTACCGGTCCGATGTTGAACTTGACATCATGAGGTCCTAGGTTCGAGTTAGTGTCAAGCAAATGAAAAGAATTTTTTTTTGTTTTCTATTTAACAGTGCCGGAGATTGGATATTATATGCCCAGTCGGGTATAAGTTGTCATTTACATTGTGGGACCTAATATCGGCTAGTTGTGCCTCAACCTACTTCTTCACAAATATGAGCGTAAATACACATTTTTTAGTTTTTTTTACTAAGTAATGTTTGAAAACGTTTGCATCTGAAAGTTTGATCTTTAGAAGCATTATGTCATCCATGGGTAATGTCTTGCATTTACGCATGTCAGCTTGCGTAATTAAAGTAACTTCACGCTCATATATATCCCCGAAGAGGTAGGCAGAGGCACAACCAGGGCACACACGACTAGCCGAAGACACTAAGTCCCATAATGTGATAGGTGGCAAGCATATCGCCAACCGGGCACATTTCTAATCCCGACCAACATTTTTTTATTAAAAAATTGAAAAAATCCAATTTTCTTTTTGTTGGCCGACCCGGGATTCAAACCTGAGACCTCATGTTGTCAAGTCCAACACCCAGACCGCTAGACCACAGAGGCGATTGCTTAATTACTATTTTTATATTATTATTTTTTATTAATAACAAGAAAAATAATTGTTTGTAGTTCGTTTCTTTGGAATCCATAGACTCTGTCTTACTAATAACCACAGACTAAAGTACCTACATTTTCGAACGGGTATTATAATAGTCTATGTGTATTAGTAATATAGTGAAATGAAATGATTTTTATAATTCTTACTTAAAACCTACTTACTTAATAATAATATTTTATTTCATAACATAGCATACCAGCAGACGGCTCTCAGATAACCGTCAAGTATAGACACCAACAGTATTACTGGCGCATTAATATTTTACTCGTTCACAAATGAACATGACAGTTATGAGCACTGAAGCTATAGCAACTGACAATGGTAAGAGGGTGGTGTTTACTCAGACGAGTTGCTGCACAGTACTTATCAAAGCTGTATCTGATCAAAATCAGCTTAGTGAAAATAAATTAAGATCATAAAAACCGCAAGAGAGTCTTAAATCTGGGTCTCAAAATAATATCGCCCTAGATTAGTTACCAACTGAAGTTTAAGAAGCACTTATGCTTTTATGTTTTTATAAATTCAACTTCATTTCTCTCACTTTAGAGTTTCTTTTACCGAAACATGATCTAACTAAGACTAAAAAGGCCGGGTCTTGCTAAATTCTCTTAATATTTAAATTTATTAATGTAATAACTTTGCCTAATGACATGCAAATAGTTTCCTGAGACACAGATTTAGGGCTGCTAGATAAGCAAATGTTATAAGACCTTGGTAATGTTTTAGTCTGTTACATTTAGCCTCTCTTTATGTCCTCTGTTTCTCTGTGTCTATGTGCCTCACCTTATGGTCTAGTGGCCCCGTGTTGGACTTAACTTCATGATGTCTTGGACTTGATTTTTTTGGTCCCTATTGATGACAAAGGTAGTCACTATCGAGGTTTCATTAGGATGCAAACTCAACTATAAGACCGTGTTGATCCGGGTTTCTTTGCAGAATAGACCTAATAGACCGAATAACATGTAGATGTCGCCCTACTGTTCAGGCTGAAGAAAGTTACGTAAACTATGAGTTCTTTAGTACCGCATTTTTCAACGTCTCTTCACGCCCATATCCCCGAAGAGGTAGAGGCACAACCAGGGTACCAACGACTAGCCGAACTTTTTATTTTTTAAAGTAACTGCAGCTATCAGCGACCTGTCAAAAACCTAAAGGTAGTTCCAATCCATTTAAACATTTCCATTTCCTTCTTTTTCAAAAAGATGCCCCGTGTTTGTCTGGGTTCCTTTACAGAATTAACCATCAGCTTTCCTGCCAGGCAGGTCGTAAATAGCGAGCATAGGCTTACCGTCGCTAATACCGTGACATCTGACTAGGTGGTAGAGTTTCGCAGCGACTGGTCCGGATTGGTACCACCGCCTTACCTATTCCTGCCGCTATAATGTCAGCGCTTGCCGTTGATGTGGTCCGGTTTGGAGGGTAAGGTAGCTAGTAAACTTACTTTTGATCGAGGCCCAAGATCCCGGTCTCAGGTTGGCAACTTACCACCTTTGGTGTCTCTAGGCGGCATGAATTTCTCACCATCAGGAAATCCGTCTGCTTGTTTGCCTTCCAATTTCATAAAAAAAATATTCGTCCAGTTTAGCGCATCCTAACTTCATAATTGTCGATAGATTTGCGACAAATATCATTATGGGACTAATTATCTTCGGCTAGTCGTGAATGCCCTGCTTATTTGTTCAGGATTATGGGCGTGAAAATATTTACTTAAACACTTTTAATAAAATGAGCGTAGTGGCGGTCTAATAGTAAAATTCTTGCATGTCCTTTGAATTGTTGAAAAAGATGGAAATAAAGAATGTTGCGTCAAATAGCCTAATTCAACGTACTCAATCAAAGTTAATATTTCATCAGCCATTCTTTCCACATGTCCAAACCAGCGGAACATGCCCTTTCTCATTTTAGAATATTTTTTTCAATCCCACTCTTTCGCGGATATCACTATTACGAATGCAATCGACGAGCGTAACACCACAGATTTTTCGTAGCGCTCTCGTTTCAGCCGCATTTATCCTACTCTCATGCTTTTCTTGACACACCCATGTATCTCTTCCATACAACAACGTGGTAGCTAGTAAATAATAAAATTATTAAAATCAATATTGTTTTTGAAGAGATTTTGAATATAAATTAAAAAAAGAACCAACGAAATCGGCAGAATAATTGAAAGCCTCCGCTTACCTGGAGTCGGTTATAAATATACATCTTAATCCACATAAAATAATCCGTAACCCAAATAACTGACAGACAATAATGATTTGACTGTTTTAGATTTATAAAATAAATTTCAGATAAGATAATTTGAATGTATTCAAACTGCAAAAAACCGACCCCATTTCATTACCACGAGATCAGAAATACAGAAAAAATGGGCATTAACAAATATAACTCATGAGCCACTGGCCGGATCTTATTCGAAATTATATGAGACCACAAAACCATGAACCTTTTTTTTTTATTTATCGAATCTTTTAAACCAAAATACATTTCAAAATTGTCTATAAACTTTTACAGGTTGTCGAAAAAAAAATTTACTATCAAAATCTATATAATTATTGGCTGAGACGACTGACGACTGGCGTATTGTCGATTGACAAAATCATACCTCCTCCTTTTCAGAGTAAGCAACGTAAACCATTTCATTTCCGTAGGAGCACGTAGCCTCGGACTATCCATTAGGATATTAGGAAGTAACATTAGGGAATATGGAAGGTTATTCAGAGATCCTCACGTAACAACTTAGAGCACGGTGTAATACATAAAACACATTTCAAGATATATCCAGATAAAAATGGAACCAAAAGTTGAAAAAAAAACTACGTAACCTTTCTAGTTTTTCTAGCGTGCAATCTGAGGCCTTCAAAATTGTGTTATAAAAGTACCTACTTAACATCAAAACTTTCAAGCGAGATAAAAATAAAACCAAAATTATAAAACATTATTTAAGAACTAGCTACGCCCCGCAGTTTCACCCACGTAAGTCCCAATCCCGCGGGAACTCCGGGATAAAAAGTAGCCTATATGTTATTCTGGGTCTTCAGCTACATACATAAAAAATTTCATCGTAATCGGCTTTGTAGTTTTTGCGTGAAAGAGTAACAAACATCCATACATATAAACTTTCGCATTTATAATATTAATAGGATAAAAGAGTACATCTAGTCTTCAAATTTGTGTTTTGAATGGGACATAAAATAAATTTAAATAAAGCAGTTTATAAGAACATTTAAAAACGAAATTAACTGAAAACTAAAGAGGAAAACAATAATACGAGTTCAAGCCTATAAATAAGCCTACGATCTGTGTTTTTTTTGTTGTCACATTTCTATATATAAAGATAAAATCATGAAATTAAAAAGATCAATAATCTCCAAAAAAAACTACCAAAGATGTAGCTAAAAACCATCTCAATCAGGTCAGCTTTCAATAAAAAAATCTGCATCAGAATCGGTCCATTCATTCAATATCCCCACTTGATCTTAGAGGGTTAAAAGATAAAAATGGAACTGCATTTACATAATTTTATAATATGACAATCAGATTTATAAGTCTTCTTAACCGAATAACAAATATTTCTTTTTTACAATAATAAACCAAGATAACTAAATTGTTTAAAATCAAACTATAAATAATCAAATACGAATCATAATTGAAACCTCATCCATCAGCAATTGAAACTGAACTCATTAGTAATTTAATATCTATAGATATATATTAAATATAGATGGATATTAGGTAAATTACTAATGACTAATGATCACTACCTACCATTAGATACTTTAATTAAGGTCTCAATATCGTTAACAGAAGCAGTATCGTTCTGTTTGTATGGGAAAAATTTTAATGTTGTTCTTTCTAGTTTCCTCTCAGTTTTTCCTTATTTCCTTATCTCTTAAACATTCCTTGGACTTCTACGTTCATCAAAACCAAAACTAGCAAGACCTTTCTTAGAGTTTTAGCAAGACTTGAGAAGAAGATTTTTTAATGGAAAGAATAAGATTATTTACGTTCTTGCTTAAAAAAATATTTTCCTTTTGAATGGCTTTTAAGATTATGACTAATAATTATTTTGTGGGCCTATTTATTTAAATTATTATATTCTTTTATAATAATATAATTGTATACCATTATAGAAAATTATGTGACCTAACTATATGAACTCAAAAAATTACTTTTTTTATTTTGTTGAGAGTTAAGTCTTTGCATAAAGCTATAGTTTTGTGCGATATAGACTAATATGTTAATTCTTATTATGAAATTAACGATTTTTTCTTTATTACTTAATGTTTATTTAAACCTGTAAGACATTAGTGTTTACGTTTTTGGCTAGATTAGTTTTTTAAGAATCATGTTTTTTAATATTTAATCTACGGAACTTTCGATGAACTGCTTAAAAATGTATAAGTTTATATCAAACTTGTTTATTATAAAATAAAAAGCATTACAACAGTTGATTAAAAAGCCAGAAGCCTGCCAGATCGACGGACTACAGGAAATTAGGTCCTTCCTTTGTTTCTTAGGAAGAAAAACCTCAGAAGAAATAACTTGACCTAAAAATGTTTTACGTCTTTTCTTCAGTTTGTTATGAAGCAGACTAATAAAAATGGTTTTTTGTAAGATCAAAGTAAAGACAAATTGTTGAAAATATTTTACACTCGCTTTTTCCCACGACTTTGTAAACATATTCAAGTTACTTATCGTAGTTTGTAATGGGAACAAAATGATTTCCCATATTAAAAGTTTAGTCATAAATACCCTCGAAATTCGTTGAATATTTTTGCTTGAAGATTTTATTCATGCGAAAACATTTAAAGAATAACTATGTGTGAAGTAACTTATCGCTAGGGTATACATGACTAAACTTTTCGTCACCATCTGTATGTATGTATACAGTGTATACTTCTTACAATTTAAATTTCCATAATATGTTTGTATACTTCATAATCAACATGGATAAGTTTTTTTCCAAAAAACTGATAGAAGGGATTAAAGAAGAGTAACAGAAAACAAAAAAAACATTTTTGGAAATTTTTTCCGTCTGTCTATGTCTGCTGGTCTAACGTAACAGCGTTATAACTTCGAAACCTCTATACAAAATTACATATAACGCTTGATACGTTTTCTTATGATATTGGAAGGCAAACAATCAGACAGATTCCCTGATGGTAAGAAATTCCCGCCGCTTAGAGACACCAAAGGTGGTAATGGTGCGTTGCCGACCTGAGGGCAGGATGGTAGGCCTCAAGCACAAGTAAGTTTACCGGCTACCTGATGTTATCGAAACTTTGTTTTATCCAAATCGGTTAAGGGAAAAAGGAGTAACTCCTAAGCATAACGCTTTTTTAATTAAATAATTTAGATGCTTTAATATGTACTAAACTGTTAGTAGCTGTTAACGTCAAGCGATAAAAAGTTTGCTGGGTCGGCTAGTATCATATAAAACATATGCTCGACTGCCTTAAGGCCCCATACTCAGTCAACCAGAAGAGCCAATCACCGCACTCCCTCGTTCCATGATTACTATGAAATATTTCGCTCTAAAGTAAACGTCTTAAGCGACCAATAACTATTTTTGACACTATAAAAGTAATTTGAAAAAAAGTATAAAAACTGAAACACTAATCTTTTAGGTATAGTACTTATATTCTATGTTTATGTTAAATCTGGTGTCGATATTTTCACAATTGAAGTAGACAGAAAGCAAAAGCTTTCAAAAAAGGGTTAACTTTTTGATTTTTTTCTATCGAGCAAAGTGAAATGAATCGTGTTTTGGAAACACTAGTCTAGTAAAGCATATTCATGTTAATCTTGTGTATTTTTGTCAGCAAGATCTATGATTGCTTTGTATGAAAAAAACAGTAAACTGCTGACGTATTTTAGCGAATATGGCCCCTTAATATGGTCATAGTGGTAGTGACAAAACATCTATGCTTGCCTTTTACAAGCTGCTTTGATATTAGATATTTGAATCAGAATCAGAATATTCTTTATTCACATGAACCATACAAGTGGTATTTGTGCGCGTCGACATTTTTTTAAACTACCACCGGATCGGAATTGACTTTTTCTTCATAGAAGCCACTAATAATTTAGCGAATCTAGAAAATACGAAAAACGACCATGGGAACAAGTAGAGAGGTTAGTTGAAATAGCAATACGTTTATTTAAACACATCACACAAAAAAAAGGTTCAACCGCAACTATTCGCAACTATTTTCGGTCTGACATCATATACTACAATAAACGTCATTTTACATGTTTTTGTACTATATCAAAACGTCACGAACAATATTAAAATGACTAATGTATTCTGCTACATCTGTTAAAAGATTTTTCATAGTGACAAGTATAAAAACGCTACTACCTATTTGAACTACCTTGTTGACCGTCTCAACGACGAGACGAGAGGGTAACGGTCATGCCATAAGCAGTCGATCATTTTGAAGATTCAGGTTCATTTCGACAGGTTCAAACATTCTTGGAACTGGGTGTTTATCTAATTTATTCTTGTATCTATATATTTTTTGATGTATCTATTAATAACGTCAATAAGTATATAATATACTTTGGGGCTAGATCAATTTGTCTGAATTGTCCAGGAATATTAATTAGGACTTTTGTACATTTTAAAGTGTATTTGATCTAAATATGACTTGATTACCGCAACCCGAAGGGCACAAGTAATTATTATAATCAAATATAGTGTTATAGTACAAGATACTTATGTTAGTAATAATTACGGTATTTTAGTGCCGTTGTTACATAACAAAAAGTAAAAAAGTAAGTATCTTCATGCCCATATCCCCGAAATGATAGGCAGAGACACAACCATGGCAACCACGACTAGCAGTAGACACTAAGTCCGACAATGTGATAGGTAACCAAGCTGGCGCACTCATCCAATACCAAGCAACATTTATTTATTAGAAAATTGGAAAAACCACATTTTTGTTGGCAGATCCAGGAATCGAACTCGGTACCCCACGAAGTCAAGTCCAACACCTGGACCACTACACCATAAGGCGACCACAAAAGTATCTATTTATTCACATATTTACAATAAATGCTATTATAAAATACTTGCCTTTATAGTATACAATACTAGTCTTTGTTGTGTGTGTGTAGGTATTAATTACTTTTGTCCCGATAACATTTCTTAACCGTAGGTGTAACTTGAAGTGCTATTTTTTTAATTACATGCATCATGTTTCATATTAGGCGCCAAAACCTACGTTACGTAAGTGTCATCAGTCATATAATATGAAATTGGTTAAAATTATAACAAACAAGATTATAAAGAAAACAAACTGATGGATATATCAGAAAGAACGCGTCACATATACCGCCTTATTAATAACCATAAATTAATCAATCATTTTTGTTAGTTTTTGCAACATATAAAGACTTACAATAATACCCCCCCCCACCCGTGTAATTACCCCGTGTTGGTCCGGGCTCCTTTGTAGAATAGATCATATGCCTTTCTTGCTAGGCAGCTCGTAAAAGGCGAGCATAGGCTTATCATCACTAACACCGTGACAGTTGACTAGGTGGTAGAGTTTCGCAACGACTCGCTCGGATTGGTACTACCGCCTTACCTATTCCTGCCGCCATAACGTCATGACGTGTTCCGGTTCGGAGGGTAAGGTAGCCGGTAAACTTACTTTTGCTTGAGGCCTAATATCCTGATCTCAGGTTGGCAACGCACCATTACCATCTTTGGTGTCTCTAGGCGGCGTGAATTTCTTACCACCAGGAAATCCGTCTGCTTGTTTGCCTTCCGATAACATAAAAAAAGGTATATAAATAAGGATTACAATAATTATTCACAGTACTCCTACGATACAAATCAATTGACATGCAAATTATTCTCGTTGACCGCCTCGTTGGTCTAGTGGCTAGCGTACACGCCTAACGACGCCGACCAACCGCGAGGCTCGGTTTCGATTCCAGACGGGGCAGCCATTTGTGTGATGAACAATTACATGTCTGCATTTCAGGGACTGGGTGGTTATTAAATTTATTTAAATAAATAACTTTTGACCAGTGATGACCTACGGCACCGAGACGTGGTGTCTTACTGTGGGCCTGATAAACAAGCTCAAGGTTGCACAGCGAGCTATGGAGCGGGCTATGCTCGGGGTTTCCCTGCGAGATCGATTCAGAAATGAGGAGATCCGCAGGCGAACGAAAGTCACCGACATAGCCAGCCGGGTTAGCAAGCTGAAGTGGCAGTGGGCGGGGCACATAGCGCGAAGAACTGATGGCCGTTGGGGCAGAAAAGTTCTCGAGTGGAGACCACGTACCGGCAAGCGAAGCATAGGACGGCCACCCACGAGATGGACAGACGACCTTATGAGGGTCGCGGGGTCTCGTTGGATGCAGGCCGCTTCCATCCGGTCGAAGTGGAAGTCAATGGGGGAGGCCTATGTTCAGCAGTGGACGTCCTATGGCTGAAATGATGATGATGATGATGATGAATAACTTTTTTCTAAAAAAATTGTTGAAGTGTTTTATTTGTTGGTAATTGTAAATTTTTAAGTAATTAGTTAATTACTTGAATGTTTAATGGATCCATCAATTTGCAAACTCTCTCTGTCTAATAAGTGACTAATATTTATATTAAGTGTATTATAACAGTTTTTTTCTTACTGAGTCTTTTTACCTAATATGACGATGAAAATTACGATCTTGTACCCAAATCGAATAAAAAAACAGTAGCAGTCGTGGGACTGCCGATAGAAGTGAAAATGGAACTATTAAGTTGAGAGTAATTAAAACTATATTATGCAAAAATTATATGAAATTTATAAAAGCCACCAACGCGCACATAATACATTCAGAAATAGTCGATGTATTAGTGTATACGTGTACACAGGCTACTGCGCGTGCGCTAGTCTGGCTCTCCATAGCTATAGATATACTATTATCATTAGCATGTCGGTGACGCGAACCGAGGATTTTACCCTCTACCAAAACGCTTTACGCGCCTAAAGAAGGTTTCACTTCAAACATTGATTTGATTCTACGCGGAAGACGTCGGTGGCACAGCTATTGTTTGTAACATATATATGTAATGTAGCTAAGACCATCTCGATCAAGTCAGCTTTCAAACAACCCTTATCATAACTAAGAGAACGTATAAAGTTATTTGACTATTACATATTATATTAATCAATCCATCGATAAAAATGGTAGTTTAACCTTTCATGTAATATCAAAAAAAAGATAAAAATTGTTTGTAACCTCAGGCATCAAACTATTTATGTCAGTTTAACCTTTCACATAGAGTTTTGGCGCCATCGAGAGAAAAGATGGTCGAAGTTTTTTCATAATTATTGAATTTCGTGTTAATATTGAGTGAAATTAGTCAATTTTGGTGGCATTTTGTACAATTTTGTTCAGCGAAAGTGCACAAATGAAATAATCATGAAGAAATCAGCGTATCGTGTATTTCCTAGTTGCCGCCAAGTCTCATTACATGAGCTTGAGTAATGAGGCCACCGCTTTACCCAAAAGCCTGACATGACTTACTGACGACTTATGACTGAAAATTTAAAATTGACATAAAATTTGATGCAAATTTCAACTTGACTAATGCAAAATACTAATGTGTAGGCCAAAACCTAAAGACAGTAGAACCTTTCATATAATATAAAAAAAGAGTGTGTGTACTCATATATGCACGTAAGAAGTTATACTTCTTTGGCGTAACAATCCAAAAATGCCAAATAATAACACAACGCATTCATACATAAATAGCATGCAACAATAACTAAAAATCATAAAATATAAATAAAAAAAAATAAAAAAGTTCGCAACTAACTTCAGGGTGTTGCTTTTGACTGTCACATTTATCTGTCGGTGTGCGCGCGCATCGTAAAAATTCACTCTCATCATTTTTCCCAATCGCGACAAAAGAAGTATAACTTCAAAAGATTAAAAAGTTTTGCAACCTCTGCCATAAAACTAAAATAGCGTGCGAAAGTTAAATACGCTTTTATTAATCATTCCTTCGATAAACAATGACCAACAGCTGATTTCTAAATCCGGCTCGTTGAAATCACTCGTCACTTATTCATTCCAACCACAAGAGACGTTTAGTAGGTTAAGTGTGCCTATAAAACACTGGCTTTCAAAATATTAGACGAAAATTTTATTTAAGAAAGTTGGCAACGAAAAAATTAGGTACAAAAGACAAGTTTAACAACTACAGACTTTTGCAGGAAGGAGGTAGACGAGTCTTATAAGCCTGGTAAATCTGCACAAAAACTGTTTCTAATTATTATATTACCAAATCGCGATTTGGTGATTGTTTTCCGAAAGATAGCGAATGTTTCCGAGATGGTACGAATAGAGACTAATAAATTGTATAAAGATCACACTAATAATTTTGAGCAACACTTAAAACAACAACGAAAGTGTTAGTATAACTCATAAACTACTAGTCGGATTATGATAAAATTATTATAGGACCTTATAAATAGAGCAAAGCAATATATGAGAGCAAAGATAAGTTGATATTATAGTCTGTATCATGGTGTTCTAAAGACTGTAACACCAGGTTAAACATTGGAGTACTTTAATCTATGTTTATGTATAAGAAGGCTTTTGATAAAACGACTAGCAAGTTTAAGAAATAATAAACATATAAATATCCCTGGACAAGTCACACAAATTGAACCTCAAATTATGCAAATTACATGCTTGTTTTATAGGCGTTAATAATATTTTAATACATGAAAATACATAAATATATACGAAAATAAATAAATGCGTGAACCGCAAACAACTGCGGGCGCTGCGGGTGTAACGCGTTGTAAAATGAGCTCTCACTTATCTTATATATATAATTGTCGTGTCACAATGCTCGTTCCCGTATTCTTCCGAAACGGCTTGACCGATTCTCATGAAATTTTTTTTTTAAATTTTCAAATTTGTTTACTAAAATAACATTAAAAAAGGAGCAGAACAACGTCTGCCGGATTAGCTAGTCTTATATATAAAATTCTCGTGTCACAATGTTCGTTCCCATAATCCTCTTAAACGGCTTGACTAAATAAAATGAAACTTGATAAAATGGGATACTTTTTATCCTGGAAAATAAGTAGAAAAAATAAATCTTAATTTTTCAGTTTTATAAAAATGTCTGTCGAAGACCGACATCCAAGCGGACGGAGTCGCGGGCGGAAGCTAGTTTCGAATAAAATAAAATCACTCCCTTCGAACGACGTATCTATTTAATTAATAATTCCTGTTTTCCTACTAAGAAAATTTAAAATTTTCAAAGTTAAAATATGTTGTAACCCGCACTTTTATCAAATCTCAAATTTTCGTGGTCTAGGAAACCTTTATAACTTTTTAGTTTTTAACAGCTAGACCGAGCGTTTTGCAAGGTTCTTAAAAGTTTGAACAAAGTTTTAATTATTAGTAATCTTGTCAACGTAAGTCAAGTACTTTTTTTACTTAATCTTGTAAAAGTTAGATTACTTGTTTGAAATATAGTTGACAAAAATTTCCTCAAATTTTCGTTTTCAGCCTGAAAGTAGCAGAATGAGTCAGGAATCCAAAGGAATCCAAGGAAGTCAGGAAAAAAGATCCGTCTGTTTTATTCTTTTCAAAATAATAAAAAAACAGATACAAGTCACAATAATTTAAAGTAGGGTTATACAGTTGTAGCCAGTTGAAATCTCATCAGAAGTTAGTTGCCCGTAATATGCAAATACCATTAAAATGAGATGCCACGATAAGTTGTGACAGTTTACTGGCCATTATGCAAAATACTGCCCACCAGCGAAAGCAATGACTAAGTTAGAATTCATTACTAAATAAATATTATGCAAATATTATTTTGACGAACAACGTAAGAACTTTAAGTACAGTTTGAGAAACAGAGGGTAAACAACGTTTCTTAACAGGATTTGAGTTTGAAAAGTATGGCAAAAGCTTTAATTTAGAAAAGAGTAAATAAGTATCTCAATCTAAATTTTGTACACATCACTTCATAGTACAAATTACTCAACAAATATTTTGCAAATATTATTTTGACGAAGAACGTCAGAACTTACTTTAATTTAAGTACGGTTTACGAAACAGAGGGTAAATAACGTTTCTTAACAGGATTTGAGTTTGGAAAGTATGGCAGAGGCTTTAATTTAGAAAAGAGTTTCCAATCCATATTTTCTACACTTCATTACATAGTATAGTAGTCGCTTTCCATTTTCTGCCCCCATAAACGAAGTCACTTTCCGTTGTCTGTCCCTATGTAAGTATACTTAGATCTTTAAAGCTACGAAAGGGATTTTGATGCGGTCTTTAACAAATAGAGAGATTGAAGAGTATTAGATCGCCTCGTTGGTCGAGTGGTTTGCATACACGCTTAATTACATCGACCAACAGCGAGGCTCGGGTTGAATTCCCGACGGCGCAAGAATTTTTGTGATGAACATTTAGATGTCTGCAATTCCGGGTCTGAGTGTTTATCAAATTTATTCTGATATCTATTTAAGTACTTATATGTATTAGTATCTTCAAATAAACCCATAACACAAGCATATATTTTGCTTACTTTGGGGTTAGATTCAATTTGTGTGTCTTGTCCAGGATATTTATTTATGCTATACTGGTATTATAGTCTTTATTATACTGTGATGCAGGCATGCTTTGTTACTATTAAGAGAGAAAGATCGTAAAAATTCAGCATCGACTTAAAAAACTGTCAACGTTGCTTATAAAAAGCAGTAGTCAGTAACAGTGCAAGTAAAGCACTTATTAAATGGCCAAAGATGATTGCTCAAGTTAAGTTGTATATATATAATATATATACATAGGTTATATATGTTGGATAAAGCACTTATTAAATGGCCACAGATAATTGCTTAAGTTAAGTTGTACATATATAATATAGATACATAGGTTATATATGTTGGATAAAGCACTTATTAAATGGCTAAAAATAATTGCTCAGGCTAACTACCCGTGCGAAGCCGGGACGGGCTGCTGTAATCATGAATCCCTACTATCCATACTTTGATAGTAATCCATACTATAGTACTTGTATACTATAATATAGTTTTTGAATTATACTTAATTACGTTAAGATAAGCTAACAATGTATGCACTATTACGTGTAACTCAAAAACTACTGGTAGGATGTTGATAAAATTTATGTGGGACCATTTCGGAAACATTTGCTATCTTTCGAAAAAATAATGGGAATTATTTGCCACAAATACAAATAGATGACATCAGAAATAATTATAGTACGAGATTATGTATCAAAAGTTTTGTTTTATTATTTTTTAACCCTCGACAGAAAAGGGATGCTATGTGGGATAACATGTTACATGGATGTGTATGTTTGTGGCATCATAACTCTTATATACCTTCATAACTATTAAACAAACAGACCGATTTCGATTCGAACTTTGACTAACGTGTTAGAGATTGTCCATAGCTACATTTATTTATTTATTTTTTATTTAAGATAAATCCAAAAGTTATATTCATGAAATTAATATAGGTGCCAGGAAAAATCTTTATAGTTTTGATTTTGTATGCCAAAGTAATAAACACCTTATTGAAATAGGATTCCCAGACTTTGTGTGAAACCTTAGGCTATATACAATATCTTCGTTTTCTTGTTTCATTACATTTTCAAGAGATTTTAAAAGGAAATAAATTGGAGAGCTTTAATGTCAAAGAACGTATCATACAATCATAAAGGTGTGCTCCAAAAACCTAGATGTAATGACAAAAGCTTCAAAACAATAAGGAAGTGGACGGGTATTTTATGAATAAACAGCTAAAACTTGTGACAGCGAGTAAGTTAATAGTGCGAGATCCTATGATCCCGTCTTTGCCAGATCTTAGTCACTTTATAAAAGCTGTAAGATTTTTAGCGTATTTTTCTGTTGTTTTACACTTAGTTGGATCGTCTTGGTATTAGCCATCATCAGAAGGCTTTAAAATATCATAAATCAAAGATGTAAAAAATTAGTAGTAATTGGAACAGTCATAAGAACCTAATTGCTGAGGATAAGTTGTCTAACGCCGATATTATTATAGATACAAAAGATTTTTTGAAAGGGTTTTGAAATAAAATAAACTGAACGTGTTATTTCATTTCCAATTAAACTTAAAAAAAGGCTTATTTTTTTTCGTAAGATATATTATCTTTTATAATAAGCTTTCTTCAAAAAATAGTAATATGTTATTGCTATGAAATGTTATCTTTATGACAAAAACTTTGTATTTCAAATCACAAAAGTATATAAACACATTTTCTTTATACGTAAGTAAAAACTGTTTCACCCTGAATGTTTATATAACCAAAGTATATACACAGTGTTTAAAAGTTTAAAGACAAAGGGAGATTTTCGTAACGGCAAGTATAATAATATGTTTGACGTAATTTTATGTTGTTCCAAAGTAAATACACGATTATTTTCAGTCTAAAAGTAAAAAAAGGCTGATACGAATTCCTTCTACTTATCTAGTAATTTAGGTAACCAGATTATTCCACTGTGCAGCAGCTTGCCTAAACTTGAACCATCCCATTACGCTACAGCTGCAGCGTTAGTGCTCACCGCTGTTCCGTGCTGGAGAGTACCGTTAGACTTATACACGTGTTTCGAGATCTGATAATAAGAAAACATATATGTATATATAAAACTTTAATACACCTGAAAAATCTATTGTGACCCAAATTTCATAGAGTAAATACGCTATGAAAAGTTTGATATGTCTTTTATTTTTAAAGTATGTGTGGTTATTCATAGATCTCGGTCTATTTAGAAACAACGAAGAAACGGCTGGTATCTCCTGAGCAAACAGCTGCGGTTCACGATAGCGAACTAAGCTTTATGTCGCCATATTGTTTTGTATTACTAAAGTGGGTGACAATCTGACAGATAAGAGACAGTTACATTTTGGCACGAATTTAATCAAATCATATTATTAAACCCCAAAACAGCTGTGAAAATACCGTCAAGATATTCTGGAGAAATAATTAGCCAAAGCGAAATATTAAGAAATAACTCCGAAATAGCGGAGGAGTGTGATGGCATTATGATGAAAGAAGTTCAATGGGCGATTAGAAGTTTGAAATATGGTAAAGCTGCGGGATAGATACAGTGGCAGCTGAGATGATCAAACCTGATGGTTCTGCCACGCGGGACTCTCTGGATCCTTTGTATTAAAAGTTGAAAGACAGGTAGAGCATCCGAAGATCAGGAGCATGTTGTCATTGTGCCCTTGTATAAAGACAAAGGCAATTAGTTTCATCAGTTTAGTATCAAAGGTATATGAAAAATTAGTTGGCCGGAGATGTGCGATATTGTGCTCACCGTGCAGAATATTGTGAGAGATTCAATGCTGTTTCGGGCCTGGAAGAGGGTCTAAGGATCAGGTGATTTCATGATGCACAACATCGTAGAGAATGATCTGGCTCTAGTCCAGAGGGATTTCTGTGATTTTGTAGATCTTGAAAAAGCGTTTGATAGGGTCTTACGTTCCTTAAACTTTGAGACATTTTGCCTTACTATGGGATAGACGAGTCCCTTGTGTGTACAATGCAGTCTATGTATTTAGAGTGTGAAGCATGTGTGCGGGGGACGGCAACATGTCTCCTTGGTTTAATATTAATATTACTGTCAGGCAGGACTGGGGTTTGTATATAGACAAATGCCTTCAAAGGTCAACGAATGTGGGAATGCTCATAGGTGACCAAATAGTAAACTGCCTACTTTATGCAAGAATGCAGTAGTTTTGGACTCTACACCATTTGAGCTGCAAACACTGGTCACAGTTATAGGAAAAACCAAAATATTGGTATTTGGAAGAGACACTGTCGAATCAATATTATGCCGTCTAAATAAAAAAAAAATTACTAGGTCAAAAATTTTTTTCTGATCTTTATTAAAATTAAATCGAACCAATCGGAAAATAGGTACCTGCTTCTTTAAAAAATATATTTTACAACATGATAACTCTAACATATAATTCAATAACCCTGGGCAAATGTATATGTAATGGAACAAAACCCCTTTCGATCACGTC
>NJDD01006183.1:80003-103838 GCA_002245505.1 Calephelis nemesis | reverse complement strand
ATTACAATATTTATGGCAAGACTAGGTATGTAATGGAACAAAACCCCTTTCGATCACGTCAGCTTTCAAACAAAACTTTCTCATCAAAATCGGCCCATCCGTTCCAAAGCTGTGACAACATAGAAAGAGAAACACAGACACTTAAAAATTATAACACCCTTCTATTTTCGTCAGCGGTTATTTTTTATAATATTGAAAGACAATCAAGCAGACGGATTTTCTGATGAATAAATAGTTAGATTAATAAGTAGTATTGATAAAGGTGCGTTGCTAACCAGAGGCCGGAATATTAGGCCTCGAACAAAAATAAATTTACCGACAACCTTACCCACTAAACTGTAACACGTCAACAGCAAGCACTGATGTTCTGGCGGCAAGAATAACTAAAGCAGTAGTACCAACCTAAGCGAGTCGCTGCGAAACTCTAGTTCACCTAGTAGGATATCACTGTGTTAGTGACCGTAAGCCTATGTTCGCCTTTTACGAGCTGCCTGGCTGAAAAGCAGTGGTATATTCTGCAAAGGAGCCCGGACCAACACTGGGTTTTTTTTTTTTAATGTTATAGGAAGGCAAACAAGCAGGCGGATTTCCTGATGGTAAGAAATTCACGCCGCCTAGAGACACCAAAGTTGTTAATGGTGCGTTGCCAACCTGAGGTCAATATGTTAGGCCTCGAGCAAAAGTAAGTTTACCGGCTACCTTACCTTCCGGACCGGAACACGTCATGACATTATGGCGGCAGGAACAGGTAAGGCGGTGGTACCAATCCGGGTGAGTCGCTGCGAAACTCTACCACCTAGTCAGATGTCACGGTGTTAGTGATGATAAGCCTATGCTCGCCTTTTACGAGCTGTCTGGCAAGAAAGGCAGATGGTCTATTCTGCAAAGGAGCCCGGACCAACACGGAAAATTAACAAATACAACTCAATCAGACAGTTAGATAAAAAAAACATAAAAATATTCTTACCTGCTAGTGTTGTATTACTCCTTTGTCGATATTTCTGTACCGCATCCGATAAAATCACCTGGAACAATCACAAATGTAGTTAAATTTGGCTTAAGTAAACAAGAAGCCTCGTTTGACCCAATCTGTAGTCAATGACCCGAAGTAAAAAGCATTTCTGTTGCAATCGCACTGACGAATATTAGCGGAATACTATTTTTATCGTAGAGATGTAATGAGTTTAACGACTCTAATGTATTATTCATCATCATCAATTAAGGTGACGAGGGGAATGTATACTACAGTTTCTATATGTATATCTACATGCCTCTGTGGTCTAGCGGTTAAGTTGTTGGACTTGACTGCATAAAGGGTCCCGGGTTCGAATCCCGAGTTGGCAACAAAAATGAAATTGGGTTTTTCCAATTTTCTAATAAAAAAAATGTTGCACGGGATAGGATATGTGCCTGGTTGGCGATATGCTTGCCACCTATCACATTGTGGGACTTAGTGTCTTCGGCTAGTCGTGGGTGCCTTGGTTGTACCTCTGCCTACCTCTTCGGGGATATGGGCGTGAAGATACTTTCTTTGCTTTTTGAGGAATGTTTGCTACAAGTTCTATATGTATATATCTACTCGGTGTCCCGGCGAACTTCGTTCCACCCGTTCAGTTTGTATGGGAATAAGTAAAATGTTGTTTTTCTTGGTTTTCTCGAGTTTTTCCTTTTTCTTATCTTTAAACCTTCCCTGGAATTGAACAAATAATTCAAAACCAAAATTAGCGAAATCGGTTCAGCAGTTCTCGAGTATTAGTGAGAATAACGAACAGCAATTGATTTTTATATATATATATATATAGAAGATATATCTTATATGTACTTATAATACATCTGTAGAAAAATAAATCCAATTAAAGATTGATATTATATTAAAGATATTTTAAAAAGTTAGATGCAGGCGACTAAAAATGGACAACGGAACATTTATTAGAATTTTGGTCTAGCGGTCCGGCGTCAGACTTGACTTCTTGAGGTCCCAGGTTTGATTCCCGGGTCGGGCAATAAAAAATAGAAAATTTACATTTTCAATTTTCTATTAAAAAATAACGTTGCCCGGTTGGCGGCATAAATAATATGTGCCCGGTTGGCGATAGGCTTGCCACCTATCAAATTGTGGGACTTAGTGTCTTCAGCTAGTCGTAGATATAATTTGTTTACACATATGCATTTGTAGATTCATAAAATGTTCACAATTGTTAAAACATTTATTCAATACGATGGTGTGGTAATATTGCTCATAATAATAAAGATAGTGTTCATGGTAATGAATCAGTAATTTACATGAATAATAACGTTGGTGTTGATGTCATAAAATAATAATAAGTAAAAGTATCTTCACGCCCATATCCCCGAAGAGGTCAACAGAGGCACAACTAGGGCACCCACGATTAGCCGAAGGCCCTAAGTCCCACAATGTGATAGGTGGCAAGCCTTTAGCCAACCGGGCACACATCCAATCCCGCGCAACATTTTTTTATAAAAAATTGGAAAACCAAATTTTCTATTAGTTACCCGACCCGGGAATCGAAGCCGGGATCTCATGCTGTCAAGTCCAACACCTGCACCGCTTCACCACAGAGGAGATAATAATCTTTGTGTGATCTTAGTCCATGAGCTTAGTTGTAGTAGAGTATTTGAATGTATCTTATCAGAGCCTTTATCATCAGTAGGTATAGATTACGTTATGTAAGTAACGTGCCGAAATCTATGACACTTTTGGTCTAAAAATGTGTTTCTCTAAATTACCAATAGAGGCGCTGTTCAAAGTTTTCATACAAATATTTTATAGACGCGGTAGCGAGTATAGTAGACTTGACAAGTCGTGAACTCATGGTAAGGGCTCAGATGTTCGATACTGTCGTATTTCGCTTACGATAACAGGTAGGTTTGCACATATCTCTGACTAGTAAACAGGAACGAACAATTTATATTTTTGTTTATTTTTATTTAAGTAAATTAATTATCAAATAAAAAATTAAGTGTTTTTAATTCAGAGTTTTGGTATATTATGGTTACTATTTTTTTATATTTATTTTGTAAATAAAAATCGGATTTTACACCTAATCAGGCAGCTCATAATTGCTTTTTGTCTGAAATTAGATAGGCATCCAATAGGCTATAGGTTTGCCATCTTTCACATAGTGGAACTAAGTACCATACCCACACGTAGGCACAGGGCAGACGTGGGTACCCAGACTACGTGTGCCTCTGCTTACCGACCTGATAATATTACATAAAATATGTCATGAGTTTTTAATCCTTCAGCTATTAATTAACGAGTTAATGTATAAAAAAATGTTTTAACGAGAGTGATACGTGTACAAGCTACACAAAAATATATTTTGTTGTCGATTTCTCCAATACCTACTATTGAAGCAATTACGAAGAAGTACTTTCCTCAATAAATAATATCCTCATAATATGTTTCTCTATCTTTAATAAAACTTTAATAAGACAAGTATATTACATTCTCCGGAAAATATATTACAAGAGCTTTTCCCGAAGTACATTTGACAAAAATGGTTAGAGTTTTTCCTTTAATTCTAAAAAGATATTATGGCAAAGCTCTCCTCAACTGAAATTGACCAGAAAAAAACTCAACTACCATCAGGTGAAATAGACAGCAATCATAAGCATATTGCAGTTTAAACAAAGTTTTACAAGTGCAAAAGTTGTAATTCTTTATACAGCATACGATGTGACAACCCCATCACACGTTTTTTTCTTGTTTATCAGATTTGCCATTATACGTGGTAGTTTAAAAAAATGTCGACGCGCACAAATACCACTTGTATAGTTCATGTGAATAAAGATTATTCTGATTCTGATACCTAAGATCAATTTGCTATTTTAGGTTGCTGGTAAAACTCTACAAGACGGCATTCTAACTTCAGGTTGGCAACGTACTATTTATCTATTTAGTGACTTATAGATTTCCCAAATATAAAACGAATTGATTGTCCATCAAAATGAGTTTCAGGATAGAGAAATGTTTTCATACGTCACTTTTACTTCACAGTTTCAAAAACTTCTGTCCAATATTTGTCGAAAATTATTTTGAAAATTCATATAAACTAACTTTTTAGTATTTCTAGTAGAAAACTATCTACTAACTACGTGGTAGAGTACTTTTTACTGGTTACAGAGTGCTTTGCAGCAACTTGCCCGGTAAGGATCTACCACCTTAACTATTCTTGACGGTAAAATGTATCATATTATACTGTTCCGTTACGGCGGGTAAGGTAGCCGGAAGACTTGTACAATTAGCCTAACGACCCGCCCACAACATCCACAATACCACATATCCACACACCTACAACATCTATGGTGTCTATAGGCTTATCATGGTAGCCGCGTGCTTGTTCGCAGTCATTTGAAAAAGAAAACAAAACTATCACATGATCTATTGTGTGTAGTTTACGGTAGACAGGGCTAAATTTATTATAATTTTAAAATTATTTGTAAGTTATAACTCAAATAGTAATAAGAATAAAACTATTTGTTCGTATGAAATTAAAACATTGTGTATCTAATTAGTCACTTTTAAAAATATTAAATTATTTACACACCACAATGTGGTAGAATATGTTGGAAAGATTAAAAAATTTTGTAACAACTTCAACACGCATATTCCGCAAATAAATATATTTTCTTTCTTTCTTTTCTATTCCCGTCAACATAGCGTTAGCGCTCATCGTTGTTATGTTTCGCATTAGATAGCAACGCACCAGTAACATCTGTCTAAGGCCATGCCTTTTTTTTATACAAGAGGAGGCAAACAAGCAAGTGGGTCACATGGTGGAAAGTAATCACCTCCTCCCACGGACATCCGCAACACAAGGAGTATATCAAATGCGTTGCCGACCTTTAAGGGATACGCTCTTTTCTTGAAGGTCCCTAAGTCATAATCGTTTGGGAATACCGCCCACGGTAACTAATTCCACAAAGGTGTTGTGGAATTAGTTACCGAGGTAAGAAATGTTTTCGTCAGTGCTCATCACTGTTGTGTTTCGTATTAGATAGCAACGCACCTGTAACATCTGTAAGGCGATAGCTAGGTCTTATCTTCAGGAGAATCGAAAAACTGCTATATTTTAACATAAAAACAGAATACGAGCTTTTCCATCGGTATGTAACGAGGACGAGGAAATCTAATTTAAAACTTTCATGTTTTTATGCAAAAGTTTCAGAAATAACTTTAATATTGAGAAATATTTAAGCAAATTTAATATTCTACCAAGTTATCGTGAGTTTAGGAAATATTTTCCGTAAACAAAATTTGTCTCCTACAAATTATGTTATAAGTTTTCCAGATAAGAAAGAGATTGTAGGGTATTACGAGTAAATAAGGGACAAATAATAAGAAAGCACAATTTACTCTTTTCTAAGAATGTACATTTTCTACATTTTTTTTACAATACTATTGTTTGTTATGTCCTCTCTTCTGTGATCTGAGATTGAGCGGTCTGATTGTTGGTATTGACTTATGAGGTCCCAGGATCGATTCCCGGGTCTATTCCTTCCCGGAAAATGTATTTTATCAATTTAGGTTTACCACTTTCTACATTGTGGAACGTAGTGTCTTTGGGGTAAGTACCTCTTAGTCGTGGTTTGTACCACTGCCTAGGTCTTTGGAGATGCGGGCGTGACACTTTTATTTTGTTGTTAATTAATAAATTTAGTGTACTTTTTCAATAAAAGTCTTTGAAACCGTCCTGTTTATACGAAAAGCGTATAGAATGTGGTGGAAGCTATGCAGAACAAAACATATTCTCTGAAGGCATAGACACCACAGGTGGTACTGGTGCGCTGATATTCTGAGGCTGGGTTGATGACCTTCCAGACTAGAAAAAAGACAGTAGCGAACACTGACGTTAAGGCGACAGGAATAGTTTATAGCGCTGGTATTAAATATCTTAAATCTAACTGGAGCTTTATCTTAATTTCTGCACTTTTTCAAGGCTTGGGATATTTTTTATACTTTGGAAACCAAATTACAGGAAGTAATTAAAAACACCAAATGATTTAAAATAATCATGAAAACTAATAAATCTTTTGGAAATAAAAATCTTATTCTCTATATCCGTATTGAAGGCCATCTAATTCAGTTTACGTAAATATTTATACCAAAATTACGGAGAGACTGGCCTTTGTTTCATAACGTTATGTGAACATTTCAGGTCACTCATTACCTGTATTACTACCTGAAGTGAAGTATTACACCCACGACTAGCCGAAGCCACTAAGTCCCGGGCACATTTCCAATCCCGACCAACATTTTTTTATTATAAACTTGGAAAAATCTCATTTATTTTTAGTTGGCCGACCCGGGATTCGAACCCGGGAGCTCATGCAGTCAAGTCCAACACCCGGACCGCTAGACCACAGAGGCGATCAAATTATATTATAAGTTATTATACTAGAAGAAGTAGGTAGTAGTAGTAGCATATTATACCAGACTACGTTGTCCTGGCTTCGCTATCAATAACAGTAAAGTATCTTCATGCCCATATTCTGAAGAAGAAGATTGAAAATTCACCTCTGTGGTCTAGCGGTCCAGGTGTTGGACTTGACAAACACAAAAAGTGCTTTAAGTTTTTGTTCATTGCTTTCCAAACATAAAATCGCCTCTGTGGTCTAGCGGTTCAAAAAAAACGTTGCTCGGGATTGGATATGTGGTTCGGGGAAATGGGCGTGAAGATACTACGGAGCGACAGGCTTTTGTTTCATAACTTTATGTAAATGTTTCAAGGCACTAATTACCTGTGTAACTACCTGGCTATAGAGTAATGCTTTAAAATTATACTAGACCCGATAGACGTCCTGACTTCACTATTAATAAAAGTAAAGTAAAGTATCTTCATGCCCATTTTTTTATGATATTGGAAGGCAAACAAGCAGACGGATTTCCTGATGGTAAGAAATTCACGCCGCCTAGATACTCCAAAGGTGGTAATGGTGCGCTGCCAACCTGAGGCCGGGATGTAAGGCGTCGAGCAAAATAAGTTTAGTTTCTACCTTACCTTCCAAACCGGAACACGTCATGACGTTATGGCGGCAGGAATAGGTAAAGCGGTGGTACCAATCCGGGTGAGTCGCTGCGAAACTCTACCACCAGATGCTCTATTCTGCAAAGGAGCCCGGACCACACAGGGAACCCATCTCCCAAAGAAGAAGATTGAAAAAAACTAAACACTCTGTAAATCACTTACTACGAATCTATGAATTATAGCTAATTTTACAGCTTGAGTATTATCTCTCTCTTACGAAAACGCCTTTAGTGAGAGGGATAAAACATCCTAATAACCTCGGAACATCAAATACTATCCTGGCAAATTTTGGTACTGTTAATATTTTGAAACTGTTTCACTATTTTTTTGGTTTAATGATGTTTATTACTTTCATCATACTGAAGTGGCCTAATGTTGTTATTTAACAAACTTCAAAAAAAGGAGGTTATCAATTCGACTGCATGATTTTTTTTGTATGTTCGTTACACTAATACTTCGTAAATAGCAAACCGATTTTGATAGTACTTTAATAGTAAAATAGGTCATGATTCTGAGGTGATCAGGTTATATAAATTTTGTCATAATCAGACTAGTGGTTTTTGAGTTATGCCTAATAAATAATAATGGATAAATGTAATTAGGTTGATAAAATTTATGTGGGGATCTGCTAGTCTATACATAGTATAAAACAAAGTCGCTTTCCGCTGTCCGTCCATATTTATGCTTAGTTCTTTAAACTTCTCTCAGGATTTTGGTGTGTTTTTTTATATGAATAGAGTGATTCCAGGAATTCAGAATTTATATTTGAATTTCAGCTTAATTTAAATTTATTTATTTGTGATTCACAATGGTGGTATTCGCATATGTATATGCATATATAATGTATAAAAATATAGTAACATAGAAGTTTGTCCAACCATGCGAAGTTAAGACGGGATCCTAGTACTAAATAAAAATATAAAGTACCTACACTATATTTTCGTTGGATATTGAAATCAGTGACAGCTTTATGAACATCGTCATGCTTACAGAAAACTTTTATTTCTCAATTTTGTAAAATACCGATGTTATTTCCGTGACGATTTAAGAAAACATATTACAAAAGGTAAAGCGGAAATGGAAATACTAAAAAATGATATGTAACTATCCCATTTTACGAAAATTGCGCGGACGCAGTAGCATAAAATTTGGCGCGCTTATAGTTTATGTATAGGAGAAGTGCAGAACGCTAATATTTTTTAATTATAATGCTTATATAGTACATTAAACCAATAAATAAAACATTACCCACACTACCATGCATTTGACACACACAAACAAATATATCGATGATAACGATAATAGATCACAGATGGCGCAATAAAAATTTTGGAAACAAAGTAGTTGGTCTTGAGAAATGAATATAACGCACTATACTTACATTGAGATTAGTTACAGCTTTATGATTACCGTCCTGCTTACAAAAACCTTTCATTACTCAAATTTGTGAATTGCCGATGTTTTTTTCCGTGACGTTTTACGTTAAAAAATCATATTACAAAAGGTAAAGCGGAAATGGAAATACTAAAAAATATAAGAGAAAAATACAGCAAGCAGTTAAATTATGGTTGCCCTGTGGTTTGCGGACCTGAATACGAAATTGTGGGATAGACGATTCGTATTTATGCGTCTGGGTGTTTATTAAAAACGACAGTTAGTGACTTCTCTCGCATAATTTTTAGTTTACACTATATAATACTCTCCTTACAGAACTCCGTACAGAACTATTAAATTATGCGCTTCGCCTATATTCGTCAAGTTTTGGAAATCCGAATGGATTTGAAAGATATAGAGTTGTTATTACATACCATTCCGCTTACATTTAATTTAGGTTAGCCAGTTTAGAAATAAAAGTAAAAAGTTTAAAGCCGTAGTCAGTAGTGTATAATTTGAATAGTAGAACTGTATATTTATTTGTCTTATTTTAACTTATCGCCTCTGTGGTCTAGCGGTTCAGTAGTTGGACTTGACTGCATGAGGTCCCAGGTTCGAATCCCCGGCCGGGCAACAAAAAGAAAATTGGATTTTTCCAATTTTCTAATAAAAAAAATTTTGTTCGGGATTGGAAATGAGCCCGGTTGGCGATAGGCTTGCCACGTATTATTGTGGGACTTAGTGTCATCAGCTAGTAGTGGGTGCCCTGGTTGTGCCTCTGCCTACCTCTTCGGGGATATAGGCGTGAAGATACTTATACTTTTTTATTTTAACTTGTGGATGTGATTACTCCATCACTAATTAATAAACTATAATAAACGTTTTAAGAACTTTTCCCTGTGTTCGTGCGGGCTCCTTTGCAGAATACTCCATCTGTCTTCCTGCCAGGCAGCTAGTAAAGAGCGAGCATAGGCTTACCGTCACGAACACAGTGACATCTGACTATGTAGTAGAGTTTCGCAGTGACTCGCCCAGATTGATACCACCGCATTACCTTTTCCTGCCACTATAACGTTGACGTGTTCCGGTTTAAAGGTTAAGATAGCCGGTAAATTCAATTTTTATTTTTTTCATTTTTTATGTAATTGCTGCAAAGAACTCTTCTTTGACTAACACGAAAATGCAAAAGAAGTAGTTTATAAGAAGATAACAGTTAAGAATAGATTTTTAACAATCTATCTCCTAAAAGGGTGAAATGGAGTTTTATAGTTTGTATAAAAGTCCGATAAATATCGAAGTTGGTCGATCGCGACGAAATTTGGCACGCGGGGATTTTACGACCGGGAAAAGGGCATAGGATTCCCTTCTTATTCTAATATCTTCACCGTTCCCCCACTAAAAAACTGTATGTGATACTCAGTGATAAATATATTTTCTTTTTCTTTTTCTTTTTCTTTTTCTTTTTCTTTTTCTTTTTCTTTTTCTTTTTCTTTTTCTTTTTCTTTTTCTTTTTCTTTCTTTTCTTTTTCTTTTCTTTTTCTTTTTCCTTTTCTTGTTCTTTTTCTTTTCTTTTTCAGGCAAAACTTTTTGCATCACCTAGTACATTATCGTAAAATCTCTGGACAATTTACACAAATTGATCAAACCCCAAAAATAGCAATATATATGCTTATATTGTGCGTGTCAGTCAGTAATACTGATATACCAAGACACAGAATGCTTATTCTAATATCAGAGATAAACGTGGTCGAAATGAGAGCGCTACGGAAAATCTGTGGTGTAACGCTTGCTGACCGCATTCGTAACAGTGAGATCCGAGAAAGAGTGGGATTAAAATAAAGTCTTGCTGTTAAAATGTGAAAGGGCATGCTCCACTGATTCGGTCATGTGGAAAAATGTCAGATACAAGATTGACAAAGCAGATATACAATGCGAATGTGGATGGATGTAGATACCCGGGGAGACTAAGGCTGACATTCCACGATCAGATCACTCGGATATTATCCAAGGGTGGTGTCAAGAGTCTCCGAAAACGGCGTGTTTATATGAAAAGGGTAATGAATGTGAAGGAATCCAGACAGGTTTGTCAGGATCGTGAGGTCTGGCACTCGGTACTCTCTGCCTACCCTGTAAGGGACTTGGCGTGAAGATATGTATGTATGTATGTTTTACCAGAGATTAGCAAATATAAGTTAGTTAGTAAAGATAAGCACATGTTTGATCGGTTATTACCAAGAAGATTACTGGTGCAAGAGTGCTGTGCAGCAGCTTGCCTGGGTAGGGATCCACCGCCTTACTTCTTCCTGCTGTGTAATGTCTTTGTCCTGTTCCGATCCGGAGAATAAGGTAAGGACTTGTATAGAGTTAATATCCCCGGCTACTAGGCAGAGATAACCACTGACTACCTATAAGTTCTATGGTGTCTTTAGGTTACGGTTGTCTTTTAACAACAGAAGAGCCATGTCTATTCACATAAAAAAACTCGGACTTGGAAATACTAAGCGTATTCACCATCATCATATTCATTATTGACCGCCTCGTTGGTCGAGTGGCTAGCGTACACGCCTACCTACATGGACCAACCGCGAGGCCCGGGTTCAATTTCCGACGGGGGCAGGCATTTGTGTGATGAACATTTACATGTCTGCATTTCCAGGTCTGGGTGTTTATTAAATATATTCTAGTATCTATTTAAGTATTTCTATGTATTACAATTGTTGACTAACACCCATAACACAAGCATATAACTTGCTTACTTTGGGGTTAGATTCAATTCGTGTAACTTGTCTAGGGATATTTATTTATCATACACCTATCCCTATCGGGAATCGAATCTCAACCTTGTGAATGCTCGGTGGCATGATCCCTTAAGGAAAAAGTCAGTAAAATTTGATTATTCCTTTTGATTGCAGTTTTTACGTATAAACTAAAGAGATAGATATACTACCATCCTATCTTCAGTATTTTATCAGACCCTCGTAAAACTATATTGAAGATATCCGATTTGGTACTCCAATTGAGATTTGTGATTTAATAAATGGAGGGTACTTTGTTTTATGACTGGATATCAAAAGTAGGTCTTTCATTCTAAGTCTTTAAGCTTTACGTAAGCTTTTAGAAAACTCAGCTTAGTTTGCAGAGCTTTTTACGTTCGTTTGAAAACTTTCTCTTTCTTCTAGATTGGATGACATGTAGGAATTTAACAGAAATGAAAGTACTCTCTTTTATTACGTAAAATGATAAGAATTTACTTAAACCTGTGCAAAATTTTGACTCATTTGAGTAATTGAAATTAAATATCCTATTGTTAAGTATACTCCTCGCTTATAAAAGCTATAAATGTTACAGGTGCGTTGGCAACGTTATCTTGATAAACTTTTGTACCTGACATTGATAGTTGTAAGCTGTTTTAGGCTTTAGATGACGATCCCATCACCTACTAGTGGAATTACCTTCAGTCGGATCGGAAGCGGCCACACACTGAGTAAATCCGGTAATAGAAACTTATATTTTTTGAATGGCTAACTTAGTGGTATTAACAATTCTACCGGACTTTGGAAGCTCATAGGGATACACAAAGAATTGTAAAGTAGAAACAAGAATGCAATGAAAACCACCTTACCTATTGCTACAACTACATTTAAAGTATCACGTACTACTGTACTATTTAAATTATGCGCTTCGGCTACATTCGTTAAGCATTGGAAATCTGAATGTAATTTATAGATATCTATATAGAATTGTTAATACACATAATTAATCATTTCGCTTAAATTTAGATTAGGTCAGCCAATTTAAAAATACAAGTATTAAGAGTAAAAAGAATAAAATTAAATAGTAGAACTGTACTAAGGGTCGAATTCAAATGCACTCATTCACTTTAATGTCCGATCATAGGAAATCGACGCACCCATAACTTCTGTAGTATCAATAGGTCAAGATTGTCTTAGCATCATCAGACATATATTCTGCTTCAAAAGTCCCGCGTGTATTTACAATGCGATAAAAAGTTATTTTTAATACTAGCAACTCCGGCTTTCATAAATTCAAAATAAGACAGTCATAGCTGAAATTAGCTGGACCAAATTACCTGAAACCATGATACATTTTATCGCCTTTCTGCCTATTAAACAATTTGGTCGACGTTAAAAAGATATTTTCTTTATGTTCTTCTTCTTACAAGCTTTCAGCTGTTTCGAATACTCAATATACCACTTAATGTATTTTAGTCTGCGATTCCATTGTATAAGTTCGCAATTTTAACCGACTTCAAAAAGAAGGAGACTATTAATTATTCATCTCCATGTTTTTGATATTTCTTAACCCTAGACGGAAAACGAAGGGTGTTATAAGTTTGAAGTGTCAGTGTATCTGTCTGTGACTTCAAGGTTTTTGAACGAATGGACCTATTTCGATGCGGATTTTTTAGTATGAAAGCTTACGTAATGGATTATGTAAAGGCTTTGTCGGGGGTTTGAGGATTTTTTTTAGTTTTAGTGTCATGGATTTTTTTCCAGTTGCCAATTATGAATAGATTTTAATAATCCTTTTGGTTGGTACTTTATACAAAGTTAGGCAGAGGCACCTCCAAGGCATCCACGACTAGCCGAAGACACTAAGTCCCATAATGTGGGAACAAATGTATTGTATTAAAATGCATAATTGTATGAAAAGGATAATGAATGTAGAGGAAGCCAGGATAATGAGATTACTTTGCCTACCCCGTAAAGGACTTAGCGTGAATATATGTATCATGTAGGTTGTTACAGTCCCGAAAAAAACAACTCGCGTAGCCACAAATATCGGTTTGATATACCTTTGACGTTTAGTAACCTAAAAAACAATAATAGCTGAATCCAAACAAAACATGACTCATTAATAGAAAGATGTGAGGAGTCTCACCCACATTTCGTTTTATGAAACGTTAACATGTTTAACAGTTTTCTACGAACTATTAAACAGAGGTCATTAGACTAGTTACACGGTGACTTCATCAGATATTGCTTCATGATCTGATGGAAAATTAATGAAATGACACGTTTCTATTTCTATCCTGGCTTGGAAATTTCTTAACTTAAATATTTCAAACTAGCTTCCGCCCGCGACTCCGTCCGCGCGGATATCTCCGCGTGATAAAACTGAAAAATTAAGATTTATTTTTTCTACGCATTTTTCCACGATAAAATATCCCATTTAATGCCCAGGATAGTAAGGTATAATTATACTAAGTTTCATCGAAATCGAACCGTTAGTTTTCACGTGATGCCTGAACATACAGACAGACAGACAAACATTTTTTTAATCACATATTTGGGTTTGGTATCGATCCAGTAACACCCTCTGCTCTGTGCTGTGCTATTTATTTTTTCAATATTTTCAGTGTACAGAATTGACCCTTCTACAGATTTATTATACGTATAGATAATAAGTAATAAGTCCTAAATTAGTTAAAAAGAAGAAGAAAAGTATCTTCTAGCCCATATATATAAAATAATCGTCTCTGAGGTCTAGCGCCACAGTCCGGTGAACTTGTAAAAAACTCGAGGATAGCAGGATAATAGCCATTTCAAAAAATAAAGTGGTCTAGCGGTCTAGATGTTTGACTTGATTTCATGAGGTCCCGGGTTCGATTCGCTGGTCGGGCAATAAAAAGAAAATGTGGGGTGTCCAATTTTCTATTAAAAAAATGTTGCGTGAATTTCCTACAATCAGGAAATCCGTCTGCTTGTTTGCCATCCATTATCATAAAAAAGTCACATCTTAACAGATAAGAAACATACTTCATGACCTATCAAATATAAATAAATTCAAAATCGGTCAACGTTCGGAGGTCAACAAACACCATGACACAAGATTTTTATTAAGTCAATATTAAAAAAGCATTAAATAAACCATTAAAAGAACTTTGTAACAAAACACTTGCCTCTATAATAATCTGTGTCAAGCGGAACAATAACAGTGCACTCGTAGCACTTCAGCTAGCACTCTTATTATTACTGCTCATTATAATGTGATGAACAAAAGAGATGCCTTTATTTAATGATGTTATTCTGTGATTTTATTAAAATAAAATCGTTTCTTTAAAATGCGAAGCCGTAATCAAATTTAGATAATACTAGCGGCCCGGTACGTGTTTCGCTACGTATAAACTGAAATACTAAAAAAAAATTGGAACATCAAATTCATCGCTAACAATTCGCTTTAAACGAAGGACGTCAAAAAAGAAATGACCGATTTTTACTAGCTGCCTGTTGCGGCTTCGTACGGACGGTAACTTTTTTTATCATAAAATTGAGATGTAAGCTATCCTATATCTCAAGTTGGACCAGACTGCTCACAGTGTGCCAATTTAATTTAAAATCGGTTACGTAGTTTAGGAATCCATCGCGGACAAACATCGTGACAGGAGATTTATATATATTAAGATAGCAAATTTAAAACACGTCTTTTGTAAGTTGTTGGATGAACACTTTTCCATTTTGAGTGGGCAACGTAATCAGCCCCCTGTTCCGAACTGATAATAGAGTGAAACATATGTTACAGATTTTATCTATAAGAAACCTTATTAGAAATGAATAGTACAAAAAATTTTGAACTTAACATTTTTGTTTATTAAACAAATATATTTTTTTTATGATATTGGAAGGCAAACAAGCAGACGAATTTCCTGATGGTAAGAAATTCACGCCGCCTAGAGACACCAAAGGTGGTAATGGTGCGTTGCCAACCTGGGGCCGGGATGTTAGGCCTCGAGCAAAAGTAAGTTTACCGGCTACCTTACCCTCCGAACCGGAACTCGTCATGACGTTATGGCGGCAGGAATAGGTAAGGCGGTGGTACCAATCCGCGCGAGTCGCTGCTAAACTCTACCACCTAGTAAAGTTTTTAATTTTTCCGCTTTTTGACAGACAACCATATATCAACAATCAACACGTTTGGAATAAGACAACCCTTAATGTGTTAATATATTTTTATTAAATTATAAAGTCAAGTGAAAGTAATTAGCATCGACATAAAGGATTATACCCGGCAACCAAGTTAAATATTACTCAATCCAACTTTTACATATTTCATATGTCATATACTTTAAGTCAGCCGCTAGGATAAAATTTTATTATATATCTATCTTAATATTGCAATATTTGATGACAAACATTTTTTTTTAAAATAAAAAACAAATCTGTCTTGGATTTTTTGGCATCTCATTTTTCATATATTTTCTATTTAAAAAAAATTGATCTATTTTCAATAGATCAAATTCAATAGATCAAATTTTTAACTAATATTTTATCTCATTATCAGTTCAGAAAGTCGACTTAGGTTCTGATCTTAGACCATAATTATTATAATATTGTGTAAACGCCGACAAAACCAGTTGTTATGCTGTTTTTGTTTAAATACCTTCTAAACTTAGATTGACATTAACATCAAGATTTAATATATATCAATGTTGAGAAAAATTTTGGAAATGTATTTATTACACATAAACAATATTTTTTTTTATTATGGAATTGTCCAAAAATCATTTAAAAAACTGTATTTCCAACCAGAACGGGTAAAAAAATTTGATATCATTATACTACTTTTAAAAAGTTGTATTAATAACTTTTTTGTCTTTTTCTTAACTTAAAGTTACTTTTTACCGTTGTCTACCCGAAAGTCGATTTAAGATCTTAATCCATTGAAAATACAAAGAAAAGAATAAATAAGCTTTTGAATTTAACATTGAATATACTTTGTGACGAAACGACGTTGACTCTATAAAGTTATTTGTGTCAAGTGGAACAACAGTGTACTAGTAGCACTTCAGCTCGTACGCTTGTTATTAGTACTCTTAATTATGTGACACTATAAAGGAGGATGAAAAAATATTTTATGATAACACTAGTAATAATGTATCAGAAGTATAATTGTAAAATACCGACTTAAAAATTTTATTATGTTTTCGAAACGTAGCTTATATTGCCGAGTTGTTCCCATATAATTTAACAAAATGTCGTCGAGATAAATTTAAATGTGTGTATGTACTATTAAATAAAAAATATGTTATACAGATATTATATTTAATACTAGCCCACCGGGTGAACTGCGTTTACTTGGCACCCGATACTCTTTGCTTAACCGGCAGGCAACTTGTCGTGAAGATATAAGTTTATTATGTTAGTTCAAATGTTTCTCTACGTTAAGGATTTAAAGTTACTTGGTCACTTTATACTTAGTATTGTTATATCTTTAATTTATAAAATACAAATGACAGAAAAAATACGAAACAATCTGTAAAGCATATACTTAAAAAATAGTTAACGAATTACAAATTGTCATTTTTACGTTTACCCCTCTTTTACGGGAAACTCATAAATAAGCGTAATAAGAAGTAGCCTTTTTCTTTCTTCGCGATCGGTTCAGTAGATTCAACTTGAATCGCTGTCGGAATGCAGACAGACAGACAAGAATTCGTACTCGTTACTTATTTTTTACTCTCCGCCTATAGGTACAGGACAGCACATGGACCCGTGCTACATGGACTTTAGCTGACTATATAAGAAGGAGGCTTGAGGTACGAATGCCGGGACATTTAGTTCCAATGAATTTTATTTAAAATACTACTAAGCTGTTATCGGATAATAGGATTTTCATTTAAACTGTCATCACCGATTGGAGTCCTTAAGGGGTTGATTTAAAAAAAAAATAGCCTATGTTTGTGCTCTGATCTTTAGTTAAATTCATATCAAATTTCATCAAAATTGGTTTAGTAGTTAAGCTGTCAAAGAGCCACAGACCAACTTTTGCAATTTTAATATTAGTATGGATTATATTCTTCAAAGAGCAACTTCAACCGACACGGGAAACGATGTTTGAACAATCGAACGAAAGTTTCAAAGAAATACTCAAACTTATCTAATCTTGAAATGTTTTGAAGTACTTTAAAGAACTGATCATAAAAATAAATAGCAAGCTTAGAGATTTTATAAACATAAAAAAAGAAAACATTTCAGAGAACAGGATGAAAGAAAATCGAGGTGATTTTATTAACATCTGTCGTGGTTTTTTTTATTTGATTTAAAGACAAACAAGCAGCATTGTACAAACAAGAGGACGCAGTTTTTCTGACGTCGGGATGCAACGACATCCTTGCCTGTTGGTAGTAATCTAGTAAACCAAAAGTAATTGTAGTGGTGTAGTTAATTAGGACTGAGTGGTAGCCGTGGAGCAGCTCGCCCGAACGGTACCGTTACTTTGACGCGTTTATTTCTGCCACCCTAGCTACTCGCTCCTCTCACATACCTATCAGCTTCAATGGTAGGAAAGCCTGTAAACTTACTCACAGTACTATTATTTAAATTATGCGCTTCGGCTTTACACTTTTTACACTTTATACTTTTATTTCTAAATTGGCTGACCTAATCTAAATTTCAGTAAAATGATTAATTATGTAAAAACCACTCTCTATATACAGATATCTTTAAAATACCTACGGATTTCCGAAGCTTGACGAATATAGCCGAAGTGCATAATTTTAATGGTACTAGGATTAAAGGCCACGTATATTAATAGAAGCTTCAGCTCTTTGTAACTCGATACAATGATATTATAATTAAAAAATGTATCTTAATATTTATTAACCGTGTCACAAGTCGGACAGAACCGGCATCCATTTTTAAAGGTTAAAAGTTAAACGCCATAATTCATTTCAATTTTAATCTAAATGTTTACATTGTTGAGTGTTGCTTAAGCAGAAGTGTGCCCTAAAAAGGGTTTGTGATGTAATAAAAAGAGGAGCATAGGCTCACACACTTAAGGCTTAGAGTAGGTATTACATAGAGTTCTGTTTACACAAAACTGTGTGTGTTAGTGTCGAAAGACATATGAAAAAATGCAAACAGAAATTTTTTGAACAACTAAAAGGTGCTTTCTTGGGGTAAAAAACTAAAAGTGGATACATTATGGTCTTAAATATAGAAGTTAAAAAATTGTGTTTAACATAAATTATACCTACATACTTACATATTTACTTGGAATCAATTTAGGTACATCGTGATAGAGGATATGAGAGTCAATAATTTAACTTTGGAGAATAACTCAAGACACAGCCAAATAGAGAATCAAAGTAACGTAAATGATATTGTGATGTTAGAAACGATTTAAAAAAAAGAGGAAGTTACAAGTTTGCTTCCTATACTTTTCATGTATGTTAATCGATTCCTCCGATATTTGTGAAACGATTTAAAAAAAATTTGAAACACGGTACCTTCGAGATAGTCTCGTTTTTACCAAGTCTGGATCTAACAACATAATCTCAGGGATGTATAGGAATATATATATTTTTTTGATTTACGACAATTGTGAAATCGCAGACGGTTTTTGTACTTTAAATTATTACTTTTGTTTGCGACGTAAGACTCTTTATTACATACGCAGACTGTATCATCAGAAACTGAAAAGTAAGCATCCATGTTCCTGACTTACGCTTGAATTGATACACGTGCGCGAACTCTACGTTAGGGAAAGCTCTAACCCCACATGTTTCTTTTTAATGGAGATAACCTCTGCGCCGATGCGCGACCCAATATAGAACAATCCCAGTTTGTTTACTGCTCACACCATCCAATTGTAATAATTGAACTTTCCCCGCTGTTTTATAGAGGCGATTTACTTGGCTTATTTGGTTTTATTAAATTTAATATTGCAATAATTTAAGTTAATTTTGGAATGCTTACATAAACACTAGCAATGTTAAGTTTTTTTTTTATAAAAGCCTGTTTAATTCTCTAAGAACACAAGCATTACTAATAGATAAATCAAAACGAAACATGAAAATTAGGTCCGTTAAAAATAGATAGATATAAAATTTTTAGATAGAGTTCAGTAAGTACAATTAATAAAACATACAAAATCGAAATTTATTTTGTTTACGTTATTTTGATTAAGTTCTTCTTATTTTATAAATTTTGCTTTCTTTTAAGTTATCGCTATCTTCTTTCCATGGTAGAAAAAAAAGAGACAAAACACTTTTAGTGCTGTTAGATTAGTTTATACTTGACATTTTTACCGAATATAAATCTATTCTTCGAAACACCTGGATAAATACGTTAAAAGTTTTAATGTCCGGACTAATCTGACATATATAAAATGTTCTATCTCTTTTGATTTGTTTCATTACAAAAAGATAACATATCTAAGTAAATAAAATAACTTAGTTGGTGCTCAGCACAATTACAATTATAGTCATAGTCGTTCTGACTTTTATGTAAAAATTCGTAAAAATATAATATACACGTGGGTATAACTGGTATTTTAGAATACGTTAATATATTTTTAAACGCTTAGCTAATTAATAAAAGAAAACAGGATTTGTGAATTGAATGAAGTGATTTTTTTAGGTATCACACCTAAAAAAATGTTGTTTTTTTTAAATAAAGAATCTCTGTTTTAACGAAACATAAATAAAATTTAACTTTGTCAAAATATGTGATAGACGCTTGAATAGGTCAAAAGTTTTGTCAAAATATGTGATAGACGCTTGAATAGTGTAGGTACACTATTCATGCAAAAATACATATTATTCGAAATTTAAAACAAATACGTTTTAATCACTTTTATATTAATTTTAATTAAGATTTCTAACCAACTTTTATGACTAAACTCAATCAGGTGTTTCTGTTTATTTTTGACTACTAGTTAAAAACTAAACTAACCGAGACTAATTTAATACGCGCATAAAGATTTATCTCAAAAATAAATCATATTACAACACAAAACAAATGAGGAATAATCACCAATAGGTGTAGAATGATAGACGACAGTGTTATTTAGAAATAACGTTAAAATAGACAGAGATCCGATGATGACGCTCTACAGCCAGACCTCGGTTATTTCATAAAACCTCAACAATTCTTAGCACATACTTTTGACTAACATCCGCAAATTAAAATTATTAATTTGGTACTTACTATTAAAATTAAAAAAAGATTACTTGAGATATCAAAAGAAAGCAAAAGATTTAGATATCTTTAATGACACTTGTCTTAGTCTAAAAAAAAGTAAAAGTTAAAAGCAGCGTATCTTCCTGCATAACATTATTTTCATTTACCTTTAAATTTTACTTGTATTAGCATTACTATTAGTATTATCATTACTAGGTGTATTGTCATTAAGTGATGTTATATCATCTGCAGCAACATGTTGGCTAATATTATTATTTTTTTATTAAGATTACTGTGCATGCCTTTTATTGGCATACATACAAACATTTGTGTATTTTTAAGTGTAATATTGTAATATTGTGTGTGTATTGCTGTTGGCATGTCGAAATAAAGAAAATAAAAATATCGAGGTATATCTATATGGTATTTTAAGTTAAATCACTTCATTTTTAATTATTTATACGGGATACTCACGATCTTCTTTTATTTTATTTGTCGATATTTCGGCCTTGTTGCATAGGCCGTGGTCACGACGAATAAAAGAAGATCGTGAGTATCCCGTATAAATAACTAAAAATGTTAATAATACGCGACGATTTAAGTTTAAAATCTTAAATCACTTCAATTCAAAGACAAGATAGGTTTTGTGTCTTTTAAGTTATATGAAATTACAGATAAGTAGTTACGAACACACACCGTGACACAAAAAATGTTAGCATACAATATATAAAGATTATTTACTTTTAAAAGAAAATACGAGAAAATGAATGCACTTCATAACTGAAAGAAACTGGTTGTCGCTCAGAATACTTTTGTTACACCTCACAAATCTGCGATGGTTGAAACTTAATACCGACTTAACAGCAGTACTTACTGTTGTGTTTTGTGATATAGGGTAGGATAACCGATTCTATCACATTATTCATGAAGACTCAGGTCTCAGCCCTAGCAATAAGCCACAGGATAGAATGCCTCAAGATAGCAACAGACACCACAACACATCTATAGACGACTATTGTCTCTTGCGACCAGGAGAGTCTCCCTCTTATTCGCTATATTAAATCTAATACAAAATAATTTATAATACCCTTATTTTTATTATGTTCATTTTCTACCTCCTACCTGTGTTCAAAGAAAACATAGCGAAACTTTCAGCTTTTGTAACACGATGGTCTGGCTATTCTCAGATCTCGGGCAGTTTCTGTTGTAAAATAGAATTTTGAAACAACTTTACATCCATTAATAATTGTGTAATTTTAAATGTTTTTTCGTCGCGTGTCGGCAACATTATTATCCGTTTTATTTAAATGATTCACGACATTGCTTCTTCTTTATTTAGCGCTTGTATCTCTATTTTATTTTTGTATTACAATTTTATCTTATAATATAACGACTATAGCAACGTCTCCAAAACATCTTACATATTATTATATAAAAAGAAATCGTGGTAGTTGCACTATTTATAACCCAAGAACGGCTGAAGCGATTTTGATGGAAATTGACGGGGTGGTAGCATAAAACCAGGAGATGGACATAGAATGCTTTGCATTTTGTTCGTGCTAGGAAACCAGGACAAAGAACATTTTGATTTTTCACATATACACTGAACGGATGAAACGAAGTTCGCCGGAACAGCTGGTATATTATAAAGTTTCTTCTACCATCTTACTCATCTAGACATAGCATCAGTACACGCTTTTATCATATTCCAAAAGCTGAAAAATAGAAACACACGCTATTCTTGCTTCTATTGAATTAAATTGGTAAGTAGGTATTATTTTTTTAAGTGAGAAGTCAGCGAAATAGCATACGGTTCTTCTGATGGTAAGTGATAATCGTGGCCTACAGACACCATAGATGTTACAGGTGCATTGCTGTCCTGTGGTCAGATTTGCCTATTGCGCAAGCAGACTTGCTATCCTACCCTCTGGGCCGCAAGATGACAGAGTCATTATGGTGGCAGGAATAGATAAGTCGGTGGACCCCTACCCGAGTAAGTTGCTGCAAAGCACTCTATCACTCTACCACTAGTGACCTTGTTATAATCTATACTTTAAACTGTGCTCGCCTCTTAGCAGCTGTCTGGCAGAGAAGCAGATGGTCTATTCTACTTAGTGAAGAAAAACTATCTGTATCATTCAAACGAAATTCATGACTGATGGAATTCCTTGACCCCTTTATGACTGTGTAACGGACGCCTCAGAAGGTCAGTCACAGATTGTTGCAAAACTGCACCAAAACCTTCCGTACAATAAACGTCTAGGTAAGGACCTATTATTACACATTTATATGTTGGTCCCCGGGTTGGTCCGAGCATCTTTGCAGAATAGACCACCTGCCTTCCCGCCAGGCAGCTCGTAATAAGCGAGCATAGGCTTATCGTAACTAATACCGTGACATCTGAATAGGTGGTAGAGTTTCGCAGCGACTGGCATTGGTACCACCGCCCTACCTATTCCTGCTGCCAAAACGTCCTACGCTTGCCGTTGACATGTTCCGGTTTAGAGGGTAAGTTAGCCAGTAAACTTACTTTTGATCAAGGGCCTCAGGTTGGCAATGCACCTTTACCGCCTTTGGTGTCTCTAGGCAGCGTGAATTTCTTACCAACAGAAAATCCGTCTGCTTGTTTGTCTTCCATTATCATAATAAAATTCTTACTTTATTAATTTTGCAACTGCTGTAGGTCGTCATGTTAAATAAATAAACATTAAAAATTGTGTCATAACTATTATGACAATAAATATTTATAACACGGAGGGTAATAAATTTTAATATCTATTGAAAACACATTTGTATGCAATAGAAACTCGTACACACAAATATTCATTTCCGTTCCCTGTGCAGCTAAACATACCAGTCTTTCGCGGCTTCATTCGTACACCATTCATTCGTTCATTCTAAATATAAGGGTTAAACAATTAAGGTGTAATTAAGGGTTAGACAAACTATTTCGTCTTATAAATAATCGCCTCTGTGGTCTGTGGTCTCTGTGGTCCAGGTGTTGGATTTGACTCCGTGAGGTCCCGGGTTCGATGCGGTCGGGCAAAAAATGTGGTTTTTCCAATTTTCTAATAATAAATGTTGCTCGGGATTGGTTATGCGCTTGGTTACCGATAGGCTTGCCACCTATCATAGTGTTATATGGTTATGCCTCTGCCTACCTCTTCGGGGATATGGGCGTGAAGATACAAACAATGTTTGGTTTTAATGAATAGCTTTAAAAAACTGCTGGACCGATTTTAAAAATTCTATCACCATTCGAAAGCCACATTATCCACGAGTGACATAGGCTTTGTTTCATCCAAATCGGTATAGTAGAGCCAAGTTACGCAGGCGAAGCTGCGTGAAACTGCTAGTTAGAAATATAGGACATGATTCCGAGGTGGTCTTATATCAATTTTATAATACTACTACAATACTAGTACGAGTTGATAAAATTTATGTGAGACCATTTCGGAATCGTTTCCTATCTTTAGAAAAAAAAA
>NJDD01006183.1:61887-79993 GCA_002245505.1 Calephelis nemesis | reverse complement strand
TAACATGAACCAAGTTGAAAAATCCTGCTGCAGTTTTATGAATACCATTATTTACAGAGATAATAAAAGTATTCAAATCTACCAAATCTGCATACCTACGCAATTTTCCAAACTAATAGTATTGTTATTTTAACTCGTCCTACAAACTGAATAGCGCTATAAACATATATGGGAGTGTTACAAAATGGATGGTCATAAACGTCCATCAAAATGAGCCAAGTGACTGCTAAATATAATAACATATAGATGTCGTCATACAGTTCAGGCTGAAGAAAGTTACGTAAACTATGAGTTCTTTAATACCGCGGTTCTCAACGTCTCTTCACGCCCATATCCCCGAAGAGGTAGAGGCACAACCAGGGTACCCACGAATAGCCGAAGACACTAAGTCCAACAATGTGATAGGTGGCAAGCCTATCGCCAACCGGGCACATACCCAATCCCGAGCTATATTTTTTTATGGGAAAAACCCAATTTTTCTTTTGTTGCCCTATCCGGGATTCAAACCCGGGACCTCATGCAGTCAAGTCCAACAACTGAACCGCTAGAAAACAGAGGTGCATTTTTATTTTTTAAAGTAACTGCAGCTATTAACAACCTGTCAAAAATCTGCAAGTACTACCGATCCGTTTTAATAGTTCCGTTTCCTTCTTTTTCAAAAAGATGGCCCGTGTTGGTCCAGGCTCCTTTGCAGAATAGACCATCAGCCTTCGTGTCAGGTAGCTCGTAAAAGGCGAAACTAGGCTATTCTTACCCTCACTAACACCGTGACATCTGACTAGGTGGTAGAGTTTCGCAGCAACTCGACCGGATTCGTACCAACGCTTTACCTATTCTTGCCGCCACAACGTCAGTGCTTGCCGTTGACGTGTTCCAGTTTGAAGGATAAGAAGACTGGTAAACTTGCTTTTGCTCGAGGCCTAGCATCCCGGCCTCAGGTTGGCAACTTTTGCTTGAGACCCAAGATCCAGGTCTCAGGATGGCAACGTATCATTACAACCTTTGGTGTCTCTAGGCGGTCCGAATTTCTTACCATCAGGAAATCGGTCTACTTGTTTGCCTTTCAGTATCACAAAAACAAAGGTCTACAATAATTAAAGTTAAATAAAATGAATAGGCAAACAAGAAAACCAATTTTCCTGACTTCAATTTTGGCAGGTAGTTAGCGCAATATAAATGGGAATAGATAAGGCGGTGGTACCAATCCGGGTGAGTTGCTGCGAAACTCTACCACCTAGTCAAATGTCACGGTGTTAGCGACAGTAAGCCTATGCTCGCCTTTTACGAGCTGCCTGGCAGAAAGGCAGATGATCTATTTTACAAAGGAACCTGGACCAACACGGGGAAAAATGAAATTAATGTACCTAAATAATACAAGGGCAAATGTTTTCAAAAGGATATAATAAAGAAAATGTCACGTGCCAACGTCATAAAGTTAAAAGTACACTTAGCTGTAACACAGTCCATAAAACCTCCTCTGTTTAGGGAAGTAAATCTAAAAAGCAAGCAATCGTAAAACGCTACTGACGTAATGTCAGTTTATAGGGTAACAAAGAGGTTAATGGGATTGCTATGGTCTAATTCAGTTATGGGATAGTAAGTGGACTTTCCTAGTAATAAGGGCCTTAAAAGTACTGAAAGTTTTATGGCTAACAGAATTTATGGTGTCACTAGTTGTAGTCCGTGATTTTACACTTGGATGGTCATAAAGTGACAAATAGGTACCTATTCCATAATTTTATCGAAATGTAAGAAGATTTCCACAAATAAAAGGTAGTTAGAGATTATTGATTTCCACAAATTGAAGATTTCCACAAATAAAAGGTAGTTAGAGATTATTGCAGATTAGATTACATTATTTACAGTACTAGTATTTAAATTATGCGCTTCGGCTTTACACTTTTTATTAATTTTACACTTAAAAAAAAAGTGTCTTCACGCCCGTATCCCCGAAGAGGTAGGCAGAGGTACAACCAAGGCAACCACGACTAGCCGAAGACACAAGTCCCACAATGTGATAGGTGGCAAGCCTTTCGCCAACCGGCCACATTTCCAATCACAACCAACATTTTTTTTAATTAGAAAATTGGAAAAATCCAATAATCCAAAAATCCAAAAATATATCGGATATAGCGGAAGCGCATATTATTTAAATAGTACTAAGGTAGATAGTTTAATTTCAAGCTAGCTGTTCCGGCTTACTTCGTTCCACTTGTTAGTTTTGCATGGGAAAAATTAAAATGTTGTTTTTTCTAGTTTCCTCGCAGTCGATATAAACAAGAAATTCAATAATTACAAAAAAAATATGAAAACTAAGACAGTTTTCTCTCGATGGCGCCAAAACTTCATTTGTGTAAGACTATTAGCCGTTCCCTAACCAACATAGGTGGACAAACTTCTATGTTATTATACTTATATACATTTTGAATTACTACCTATTAAAAAAAACTCATTAAAATAGTAGTTTAGTTTAGTTATCGCCTCTGTGGTCTAGCGGTCTGGCGTCAAATTTGACTCGTTGAGGTCCCGGGTTCGATTTCCGGGTCGGGCAACAAAAAGAAAATTTGGTTTTTCCAATTTTGTAATTTAAAAAAATGTTACTTGGGATTGGATATGTGCCCGATTGGCAATAGGCTTACCACCTATCACATTGTGGGACTTATTGTTTTCGGCTAGTCGTGGGTGCTCTGGTTGTGCCTCTGCCTATCTCTTCGGGGATCCCCGAAGAGATAGGCAAAGGCACAACCAGAGGCACGCCCATGCGTGAAGATATATATTTCTTTTTTTTTAATACATAGCTATAAAATGAAAGAGATTGCAAAGGCGTTATTGCTGGTAATAGCTGGTAACTTATATCCTTGTGTTACGGGTGTTAGCCAACGATTCTAATACACAATAATACTAAACACTCAGACATCTAAATAACAATCACACTAATGCCTGCCCCTGTCGGGAGTCGAACCCAAGCCTCAAGGTTGGTCAGTGAAATGAGATGTATTCGCTAGCCCCTTGACCAACGAAACTATTCTCTCTATCTCTTTTTTCTCACTTTCTTTTTCTTATACCAAGAAAATTTGCCAAACGGACGTAAGTATGCCAACGTACTATGATTACTAAACACGCTTGAAAATAAACCAATCGTTAACGTCGTTCTATCCACAGGTTGCGTACCTTATTTATGTTTTCATATTTATGTGTTGGCCTACAATGGGCTCTGATGAAATAATATATGTATTGTTGCTAGAATAAAGCAATATTTCGTTTTCTTTGAGCTTGTATTAAAAGCCCAATAAGTTTACCCTACCTTCACACAGGAACACGACAATACCACTAATGTTTAATTATGGATTTATAAACTTTCTTGGTAACAAAAATATTATTAATACTTAATATCTTCACTTATAGTTAACCTATCTTCTTCTTCACTTACGGTAAACTTATCTACAGATAGAGATAGGGCTTCAAGAACTTTGTTGCTAAGATACGAGTATTTTTGTTAATCATTGATAAATAGCAGTGGCTGCCTGGTAACTGACCTAACGTGGTCCTATCTCTTATCTTAGATAGGTTATTAACATTGGCCCTCAATCGTGAGTTGGCCTACCAAGATGATACCTAATAAAAAACATATCTTCATGCCCGCATATCCGAAGAAGTTTCCAGAAGTACAACCATGGCACCCAGGACTAGCCGAAGACACTAACATTTTGGAAGTTGACAAGCTTATCGCCAACCGGGCGGCCAATCTAATAGCGAGATACCGAGCAACAATGTTTTAATAATAATATGTTGTAATATATGCTGTTAGTAAAAGTATCTAACTAAAAAAACATAGCAATCACAAATATTGCAATCTGTATATACATGGTTATGAGTATTGACAGTTTTCTGGGAAACAGAATTTGGGGAGTTTGGTCCTCTCAATTATACCCCTGGTGGTTTACTATAAGCTCTTAAGACAATGTTATTTTAATAATACTTATTAAAATCGGAGAAAGACACCTTAAGACGTATGGCATAAGATTCTATACTTCTTATCGTCGGAGCTTGGTGGAATTCCATTCTTGATGTAATTTATTTAAAAACACTTGTACTTTCCACAATATATTTTATTATTTTTTATTTTTATAATTTAGCCAACCGGTTTCGCTATACAAGCATCATCAGGGCTATATAACAACTGTTGTTATATAGCCCTGTTGTTATAATATATATTAACTTAATTTTTATAGCCCTGTTGTTATATAACAACTGTTGTTATATAGCCCTGATGATGCTTGTATAGCGAAACCGGTTGGCTAAATTATAAAAATAAAAAATAATAAAATATATTGTGGAAAGTACAAGTGTTTTTAAATAAATTACATCAAGTATGGCATAAGGTTGCATATATAAGTCAACATTTAGCAACATGGAAATAATAGTGCTTTAAGCGTATGCTTTCATGGTAGGGCCTTTATCATAGTTAAAATGCTCTAGATCGGAAGGCAGAGTAGCCGGTAGACTTCCACATAAAGCCAAACACTCAGGCCGCAAGACAGCAACGCACCTATAACATCTATTGTGTCTGTCTAATCACACAAAAAAACAAGCAACCAACTCTTCCGATATTTTTTTTCTCTCGATCCCGCCAACACTCCAAAAAAATGAATAAAAGAAATTGGTCGATGTTAGAATCGGGTTGGCAACGCATCAATACATTGATATCAACAAGCGCCATGTATGTCTTTAAATATACAAAAAATATACAAAAAAGGTAATTATTAAATTTCAACTCCCAAGCAACGAAGTGATTTTTATCGTTTTAAAATAGGACATAGTCTGAAGGTCATTGAGGTCATATCGATAGTAAAATATGACTATTAGATTATATCTGCCAAAGCCTATGTTGATACTGAAATTTATAGTCTGGTGAAGTAGTAAAAACCTAGCGATTAGCAACATATTAGCCATTTAAAATAATCCACACTTAAATTCAAAATTCAAAAAACCCGCGACAAGAACTTAATTTCCTTTTAAAAAGTGAAAAATATCCGAGTATATTTGGAGATATTCGGTTAATCTCCCCACTTTCACCCCCACAACTTTTAAACGGCTCCACCGATTTTCATCAAACATGTTTAAGAACATTCGCACTTAAGTTACCTTTAATACAAAAAAAACTAAAGTTGAAATCACTGTATATTCGAGAGTAATGATGCCACAGACAGACAGATAGACACTTCAAACTTATAGCATCCCTCTTTTTGGGTCGGGGGTTAAAAAAAAGGTACTGAAACTAATTTACAGAGAATATTCAATTAACATAATAGTATCGACAGGAATAGTACTACGAAAGTGTTATTTTATGAAAGAGAATAAGTAGGAGACCCTCTTGAAGGTCCAAGGTGGAAGAATCCACCATGGATTTTGTTGCTGTTTTGTGGCCGGGGTGTAACACCAAGCGTACAAGTCTAATTGCTACCTTCCTTCAAAAGACTGAAATACGAATGTGCATAACTAGTCATTTTCGTAGTAGGACTAGGGATGGAGTGGAGTTTTCGTAATGGGAGATGATCCCTTGCATTTTTTTGCATAGAGCTCTACCACCAGTTACTTAACCTATGCTAATTTACTACTGCTCCAAGCAAAGTGGCCGGTAATCTCTTCTACACAACTCTGCCTGGTAGACCTCGTACCCAAAGAGAAGTTGGTTGAATAAGAAATTGGTTAAGGATTTGCAGCACTTCTAACCCCTGATGGAAAAAGGGATGTTACATGCTTAACGTATGTGTGTGAGTGTGTATCTGCTCTGGCATCATAACTCTAAAACAGTTGGACTGATTTCAAAGCGGATTTTTGTTTAAACTCTGACCAGATGATTCTTATCTACATAACGTAAATATTTTGTAGGGGTTTTAAAAAAAAACCGGCCAAGTGCGAGTCGGACTCGCGCACGAAGGGTTCCGTACTATCATCTATAATAGATAATCACGTTTGTTGTATGGGATATTTACCCTTTAATATTTACTTTCTTTTTAATCAATAATTTATTTTGAAAGGTAATACACAAGTAAATATTCTGTGAAAATTTGAAGCGTCTACCTGTTACTGTTTTTTATATTAAAAGATACGGAAGAAACACGTTTATTGTATGAGGAACATTTTATGTCATTTAATTTTTAGTATTTGTTGTTATAGCGGCAACGGAAATACATCATTTGTGAAAATTTCAGATTTCTTGCTATCACGGTTTATGATATACAGCCTAGAGACAGACACACAGTGGAGGCTTACTAATAGGATATCCGTAGGCGTATGGAACCAAATAAAATCGATATATATTAATACGTGATGCCAAAACTTTGATCTCCTAGTTTCGAAAATTGCGCTGACGGAGAAGTATGAAATTTGGCACACTTATAGTTTATGTGTAGGAGAAGTGCAGAACGCTAATTTTTTTCAATAATAATGCTAACAAAGTGCATTAAATAAAAAAAAATAAACATTACGCAAACTGCCATGCATTTGACACACACAACCAAATGTAACTAGTATGATTAAAATCCTGATTATTATTATTCAAAAAGGAGTGGAAGGATCATCTTGAGACTTGATCTACATTCCGGAAAAGAAAACATTAAGAGCCAATTTCAATTGCAAATCACTCATAAATTTATGAGATGAAATCAAAATGAATTCATGTTTTCGTCAATTCATTATCATCTGTAGAAGTTTCATTTGCATTATCATTTTCATTTAAATATTAATAAGAAAATGAAGCTTTATGAGTAACGAAGCTACTTATCAAAAGAGTAAAACAGAAACTCAGATTAATAGATCATTATCGTCATATTTATACTTATAACATCATATAACACTAAAAATAAATAAATAAGTAAGTATGTTCACACCCATACCATGAAGTGATTGGCAGAGGCACAACTAGGGAACCCACAACAAGAAGAAAGCAACTAAGTCCCCACAAAATTATAGGTGGCAAGCCTATCGCCAACCGGGTACATATCCAATCTCGGGCAACGTTAATATTATTAGAAAATTGAAAATATACATTTTTAACCTTTTTGATGCCTAGCCCGATCGAACCCGGAACCTCAAGAAGTCAAGTCCGATACAGGACCGCTAGACCACAGAGGCGATAAAAATAACGTTTTCAATAGCTTCCCAAAACCACCGTCACAAAACCTACAAACAATCCGCATCAAAATCGGTCCGTCCGTTCAAAATTTATGATGCTACAGACACATACACACACTCAAACACAGAAACAAACCCACATAAAAACTTCAAATCTATTATTATTATTATTAACTTATAACATCCCTCTTTTTTCGGGGGCTAAAAACTATATTAGAATGAATTCTGTACATCAAAAATGTTTGAAAAACTACATGCAGGTGACTAAAAATAGGCAGGAAAACATATTTCTAGCACTTTTAGAAATTTTGTAGGTATGATGCTTATCGCTACTCACACCATGTCTCCTAGACTCCTAGGCGGATATGTTCACCGGGTCAGTTCACAATTGTCATTTATGACAACTTCAAATACTTCCCGCCAAAACATCTGTCACTTTTTAATCCATACCAATGTTATATAAGAATAGTTACGATTTCCATACAAACATTGATACACTATTATAGTCATTTAGATTTTGGGGGTCGATTTTTGGAAAAAAAATTATTTTAGTCACTATTATAGTCATTTAGATTTCGGGGGTAGATTTTGAAAAAAAAAAATAGCTTCTAATTTAACTTGAATATTTAGCTAAATGCATCCAAAATTTGATCAAAATCGGTGAAACAACTTAACCGTGAAAAGCAACAAGCAGATAGGCAGGCGCTTTCGCATTTATATTATTAGTATGAATTTAAAAAAAAATGGTAATAATGTTTAAAACGCTCTATCATTTTAACCTGAACTTTATTATATTAAAATTTTATGGGTCGTATAAATGTAAGTCTTGAGCTACATGTCGGATAACAAAATATCATTAAAATAACATGCAAATTATATTCAAGTGAGGAAACCAAAATGAGTTCATATTTTCGTTCCCTGATTATCATAACTGGAAATTTTATTTAAACAGTCATTTTGTAATAATATGAAAGATTAATTTTTGCATTCGTAAATTGTACATTGATTTTCTACCGGGTGATGTCCATTACCAAAAGTAATTACCATTCGGTTTTATACGCAACATACATTCGGAATTCCTTCACGTAAACTCGTTTAGTAATTCAAAAACAAAATGGCGCCCAGTACTAATCCACTCAAATTAGGTCCATTGACTTGTTTGGATTCGTTGTGTTCGAAATTTTTTCGTAACGAAATTCCGTAATAAAATACCGAATATATTTTGCGGTGGCACCCTTTTCCGTATTTTTATAGTAGTTACACGAAATTAAGCAGACCTATTTCCTGATCGTGAGAAATCCAGATCACCTGTAGTCACCAAACATATATTTTTATTAATTTGACCCTTTCTCGGGACTCAGACCTTTGGGTCATGCGGCCTCTTCTTCCGTATATTTATTTTCTTGTTGTTTATTTTTAAATACTGTCCTTCTTAGAAAATAGTCATAAGTCGTCATAGAAAGTCATAGCAGAGTATTGGGTAAAGCGGTGGTCTCTTTACATAAGCTAATCTAGTCAGATTTAAGTATGCAAACGAAATATCTGACTCCCGCACAATACTTTAAAAGTGCTGAAATGAGGTCGAAAATTTTGTTTGCTTACACATCATTGCCATAATTAATGTAATCTTATTATCTGTAACTTAAAGGTAACTAAAACGTTGTTATTCCTTAAGAAACCTGCTTTTTTAATTAATATTTCAAGTAAAACAAAAGCAGGTTTTAAGTCTTACCAACAAATCTACTTAAGTTGGGTTTAAATTAAATTGTGGGTCAAAGGCTTGAGGTAAACCGAAACACGTTCACGGTTCCGTACCCTCAATGGGTATAAAGTGAAATGGGAATTTAATCATTTAAATTTTAATGGCAACACAAGTCTTAAATTTATCGAGCAAGAAATATCGTAACAACCACAACACAATCATATACTTTGGGGATTAGGTCAATTTGTATCATTTACCCTGAGTTATTGATATTGAGGTCTAGTGGTACTTGACTTTGTGAGGTCTCGTGTTCGAGTTCAGAAGAAAAAAAATAAAAAATTGTTTTTCAATTTTCTAATAAAATTATTAGATATTTAATAGACTGAGATTAGATATGTGCCCATTTGGTAATAGGCTTGCCACTATTACATGATGGGACTTGCAAGAATATGGGCGTAAAGATAGTTAGGTATTTTTGCCTAGAGATATATTTTATTATCATTATTACCCCTGATCTGATAAATATTGTCCTATCTTGACTATGAAAAAAGAATCATTAAGTTTTCTAATGTTCCGATATTACTTTTGCTATTTGTTTTCTTTTAGAAGAACTCTTCTGACAATTAACACATTAAAATGTAACCAGCGAATTGTTCCATCCGCTCATTTGTAATGACTAAGAAAAATAACGATTAATTATTTTATGTAAATATACGGCCAATATTAATAATCAATCCTAATCCAAAACTTGCTGTCCAAGATTGATATTTTGATCCATTTTTATGAAATCGCTTGCCAATAATATATCTGTGGATATGATGAATATGGCAATTAGGTATAGGATAGGCCGGCGGATAAGCAGCTATCTAGATTGCTTGAAATCCATCTTTAGAGAAATATTATTAACATTGGCCGATATACATTATGTTATGTTTAAAACTATTTATTTTACTTTCTTTCATCTGAGCTCCATCTATACTTTAAAATATAGAGGACTTTTTTATGATATTCGAAGGCAAACAATCAGACGGATTTCCTGATGGTAAGAAACTCATCTCTCTACAGTCTTCGAAACAGGCGTGTTTGCATGAAAAGGGTTATGAATGTGAAGGAAGCAAGACAGATTTGTCAGGATCGTGAGTTCTGGCAGTCGATCCTCTTCGCCTACCCCGTAAGGGACTTGGCGTGAAGATATGTATGTATGTATGTCAGAAACTCATCGTTTGCAACTTATGCAAAAAATAGTGCGGTTTATCAGTAACCTAAAAAAATAAATATAATTACGTAAGTCTCGAGGCATGACCTACATGTATAGAAAAAACCCTACATTGCTCTGAAATTGAATTGCAAATTAAGGTAATATGTTAACTTACTGACGTACGGAGCTAGCATTTGCGGCTCAAATTAGCAACGCTCCATGCAACTTTGGTGTCTTATGCCCAGTTCCTATAATCAACGAATCGTAATCCGTCAGCTAAACCATTCGTAGTTTGTTCGAAAGTAACGGAGCGTTACCAATATTTTCAAAAAATGTTTAGAATCAATAGTCGGAAACGAGCAACCGTTGTTAGTAATCTTACTAAGCGTACAAAATACTACCATCCGTAATTAAAACTCATTTTTTGAATATAGGAACCGGGCATTAGAATGTTTTTCTCTATCTGTCTTTATCTGTCGAAGTGAGAATAGCTTAAGATAATAAAGATACTCTATGCCTACCCCGTAAGGGACTTTGCGTGAAGACATGTATGTATGTTTGTATGTATGAATAAAATTAACTAGTGTAGGTAGTGATTATCGTGTCACTTGGCACGATATACACTCTGCCTAACCCGTAAAGGAATTGGCATGAAGATAACTAATTTGAACATTGTCTTAGGGCTATCCTTAAATTGCGTCACATAAAATTCACATTTTCAACTTAATCCCTCAGATCACAAGTGGTCATATTTGAAGAACCTTTCTCTCGTGATGTCACGATATTTCTACTTTATGTAGAAATAAAATAAGTTATAATTTTTTTTAATGTTTTACATTTTACTTTGTGAGGTTACATAGTTTTTTGGTCCCCCAATTCCAGTTTGTCATGAAATGACAATTTTTTAACCTTTTACATGACAAATAAGATAATATGAATGGTCCCATACATAACGTATTTTCAAATTAGTGCTCGAAATTGAGGCTAGACGTTTTGTAAAATTAACTGTAATAGTTAAAAAAATCAGACTTTAAACAAAAAAAATATAGCACTTAATATTCCGCAAAAGATTAATGACTTTACACGATGTATGACGAACATCTGGGAGCACTGACTTTCTAGCGACAACAACTTGGTTTTTAATTTGGCTATTTCTATTTATGGTTTTTATTATTAAAATTTACGTTTTCAGATGCATATTCCGAGTCGGTAGCTAAAATATCGTTAGCTGATTCGACAAAACGTTATATCTCCCAGTTTTGTTCAGCGTTTTAAAAGAATGTAAGCTAAAACCTGCCCTAAAAATCACATAATTTTTTTAACTTTTCTCACTGCGTACATGTAGGAACGCCATAGACGCTTCACCCCTTTTTTAATCAAAATATGTAATGTTTAAAAACGCTAACAACAATAATAAGATTCTAATGCTATCACGAGGAAACAATTCGACCATTCTCGATCGAACTATCACTTCTAAAAGACAAGGTTTTATCAAAATCGGCCATAGTTCGGGGTAACTTTGCTTGAATTAAAAATTTTACCCAACGCACGAAAAACCGCATTCGAAAACTAGTAAAATCATAACAATGAAGTACTCCAATCAGAGGCCTTTCAGAACTCATGACAATTAAGATATAATCTACGAAACAATTGTCCTTAATCGCCAAAGTCGATTTAGTAAAACATGATAATACATTTTACACAAAGCTTTGTCAATGCAGAGATTAGTAATTAGAAATAACTAGCCTTTATGTGTGAGCTTTATTACAAATCAAGTCAGTGTTTTGTGAGTTACTAGCGGCCCGGTACGTGCTTTGCTACGTATATGACCGCATGAATGACATAACACAACAAAATAAAAAAAAAGGAAAAAAACAACTGAAAAAATATTCAATATAATGGCACAATCCCAATCTGAAAAAAGTTTCGATTTGCCTGAAAAATACCCATTAACACAATGGCGGATAATTTTATTGAATGCATTTGTTCACCGCTTGACCGACCTACTAAATAGTCCGAACAAAGCCTAATATTTGAGTTCGTTTTTCAGTTATAAAATTACAACGAAAAGTATATAAGTAGCTGATCATTAATAGATAATCGCCTATGTGGTCTAGCGGTCCTGGTACAGGATTTGACTGCATGAGGTCCTGGGTTCGACTCCTGGGTCGGGCAAGAAAAAAATTTGGTTTTTCCAATTTTCTAATAAAAAAAAGTTGCTCGGAATTGGATATGTGCCCGTTTGATGAAAGACTTGCCACCTATCACATTGGGGGACTTAGTGTCCTCGGCTAGTCGTGGGCGCCCTGGTTGTGCCTCTGCCAACTTCTTCGGGGATATAGACGTGAAGATACTTACTTACATAAATAGATAAGTAAGTTACTGATATTAACCTTCTGAAAAACCATTCTTTATGAGCTGCGTAATTTCGTATAAAAACCATACTCATGAATTAATAAGCTACTACCTACTACCTTTTTAGAGTCGTTTAAAAACTACACTATCCATAGAAATAAGTTTCAAATGCGTCCAAGTATAAAAATCTTAGTGACCTACAAAACATCTTCATAATACGTGATTACCGTCACCAATTACTGCAAAAGAAAGTCTTTAGACTTGACCTATATGCCTTGAGACATTTCTTTCTACTTTTTAATTTGCAGATAAAATGTAAGAACATAAAACTGAATGTCTTATTTTCCTTGATGGAAATGAAATTAATAGGCAATCTAGCGTTTGAAGTATGTACATTTAAATACAGAAACAAAACAAAGCCTAATATCAGATAATAGACTTATCGTCACGAACACCGTCACATTTGACTAGGTGGTAGAGTTTTGCAGCGACTCGCACGGATTGGTACCACCAACCTATCTTGGCTAGCGTACACGCCTAACATCGTCCAACCGCGAGGCTCGGGTTCGATTCCTGACAGGGATAGACTTGTGATTTGTGTGATGAACATTTAGATGTCTGCATTTCCGGGTCTGGGTGTTTATTAAATATATTCTGGTATCTATTTAAGTATTTCTATGTATTACAAGCATATAATTTGCTTACTTTGGGGTTAGGTAAAAAAAAAAAAGATGTCACGGTGCTAGTGACGGTAAGCCTATGCTTGCCTTTTATGAGTTGCCTGGCAAGAAGGCAGATGGGCTATTCTGCAAAGGAGCCCAGACCAACTCAGGGAAGTCGGTTAAAAACCGAGTAAATTGAGCTAGTGATATGGACATAAGAGGAGTCTTAAACGCACCATTTTGGTGTCTATAAAATATTTGTATTCCTTATCAGGAAGTCCGCTTGTTTTCCTATAAAGGATTTATTCTACACCGTACATTCATGTACAGAATCGATGGTTTCACTTTTCGGTACGCTGTCATTTATACGGTGTATAAAAATCTGTTTCAACTAAAATGAACCCGGAATTCCCAGTAATTAAAAAACTGTCAATATTGTGTAGAGAAACCAAACAATCAGTACAAATAAACAACATGGACATGCTAAACGTATCCCAAACTATTTGAACATTTCCTCTATTGAAATTCCTTCCTCTATTTACATAGTCGTGAAAATATACAGATATACGGAAGATACTTTAAACAAGTGAATGTGGGCCAGTGAAACTATTGTGACCATGTCTCTTGTTCTGGACAGGACTGGTTTTCTGTTAATTCATGTTTGATGTTTATTTTGCACACCAGTAATTAATATTTGCTGTTTATTGTAGAGAATTGTAATTGCAATTTACATAAATGAAACAAAATACAAGCGAGCGAGCTTATCTCTAATAAAATAAATTTCTTTCAGCCAATCCAAACAATAATAAATACCAGATACAATTGTTTTTAATTATTTTTTCATGAGTTTTCAAGGTAAACGATCAGATAAATTTGCTACTGATAACAAATATGTTATATTTTTATTATAATGGTGGTTCGTTGCTAATTAAAAGCGAAAGTGTTTGCGTGAGTTGATCGGTTACCCGTATACGAAACTTGAATGTGACAGTAGCAAGCACTATAATTATAACGGTGAAAACACGTAAGATGAAAACGTGTTCTTTCAAAAAATAAGGAATACAGCGAGTGGGCAGCCCAATGAAAAGAAATCACTTCTTCTTATTGACATTCGTTGATTCAAGAGTACGTTGCCCGTGCGCTGCTGGCAATGTTTCTCAATGAAAAACCGCTTTTGTGTTTAAGTACCCAGAAATTGTGTAATATGAATACAGTTGTAGAAGCCGAAGCATTACGATGATTTGGACAAACACTCACGTGCACAACACAAACATAAAGAATGGGGTAAATTCATAATAAGGATTAGATGAAGTAAGACTACTTCAAAATTATTGAAACATTTCATGTTTTTAAAGATAACGATTGTTGATTATAAGAAAATTGTTACAGCGATAGGTTCAATCTGAAATTCAGATTCTGAACTAGCATAATATGCACTGTGTAGCAACTTGAAAGTGCAAGGATTCACTCATTTACCTATTCGAATATTTTATATAACAATATCATATTCTGGTCTGCAGAGTAAAGTAGTTGGCAGATTTTCCCGCTTGCTGCTGTGTAAGTCTATCCAGACACAACTTTTTAGAATAAAACACTAAAGCATTGACTGGCAAATATATTAAGTAAAGAATCAATGCGGGCAAGCTGTTGTCCAGCCCTTTACCACTTGGTTATGGCAGACTGCACCTACTATTGGAAGAATCCAATAAAACAAATTACAAAATTACTACTATAGGTCCGAGTTACAATATCTTTACACCGACGAGATAAATAATATAAAAAATATCCTGATTAAATATAAAAAAATATGGTCACATATGTATCATATGACGCAGTAAACAATGCACATACCTGCAGTTGATGTGTAAGTTTGATGTGGGCGAGACTGGCCTCGTTGCCGATACCTGGCTTGAATTAATGCAGTCGGAGCGAAATTTCATAAGATTTTAGGAAACAACTCAAATTTTTTCGTTATAGATAACTGTAAAATTCAATTTGTGGTATTTATAACTTACAAGCTGACTCGTCAGACGTTGTCCTATAGTTATTATGAATACTGAATTCAAATTTCAATCAACTGACAATATCGCTGAGATTTTTCCATCCGTTCATAAGTAATGCAATCACCAAGGGACACCGATAATGGTTTTAGCCAACGGTTGTTTTGATGTTAGAAGGAAGTGTAGCCCTCTTGTACCAACGACGACATCTCCACTCTCACTATTTTATTGTAAAAGACAGAGATCAAACACGCAGCTCCACTGATTGTAACAAATATATGTTATGCCGTACTATATGAAACCCGCATTAAACGCAACAATCAAAAATGTCCGAACTCTTACTAGATCTATTTTGGGTTATTTTGCTGTCCTTCTAAATAAATTGAGTAATCTAAATCATGATACATTATTTTTCTATGATCCAAGTAAAAAAAAGACACATCGAAAAACAGAAATCCCTGTTAGAAACTAGTAAGTCCTGTTTTAAGTACAAAAGCTATGGTCACATATGTACCATATGGTGCAGTAAACAATGCATATACCTGCAGTTGATGTCTAAGTTTACGTGGGAGAGACTGACCTCGCTGCCAACACCTGACTTGAGTTACTGCAGTTGGAGCTAAATTACACAAGATTGTTTTCAAATAGTTCAAATTTTCTGCTAAATTAATAATTTCAACGTTGGCTCTCCGCCTATTCTTAGACTGAGCACACATTAAAGTCATGACAGTTTTAAGGTACCTAAACAATAGACTATTGCCTATCATGTCAATAATGTGTACCCTGGCTTAAATATAAAACGGAAGCCAGTGCAGTTTTTGTAGGCATTAGATAATAAATTATTCTATGAGACGTTGTGTTCAAAGTTTGTGCGTCGCCGTATTTTTAACGGAGTTCAAAACAACGAGGAGGTTCTCAATTCGGCCGACATATTTTTTTTATTATTACATACATTTTTATTACATAATTATTACTATTGATAATTGAATGGTAGCTTCTCAACTGGGTCCATTTCTATGTAGTTTTATTTTGCGAAAGCTGACTTAATTGAGATGGTTTGTAGCTACAATTAATGGCTTTTTTCGAGGTTCTAAAACAAACCTTAAAAATCTATTAGGTTTTAATTTTATGATCATTTTTGGATAAGGACATACTTAGTAGAGAACAACATCTCTCGGCTCAGCTAGATAGGTTATATAAACTCTATCTAAGACTCTATGATTCTAGTCTTTTGACAGTTTGATTTACCGTCTTATCTAGTTGTAGAATTCAGTGTTCTTATTTTTCATATAGTTATTTGTGAATGTTAATTATTAGCCTGGGTTGGCAACCAATCGTTAATACGTATTCGAAACGATGATTACGCGGTCTCTACTACCCTAAATATTACTATCACTGTAACGTCAGTGCTCGCGATTCTCGTGTCCCTTTTCCGCGTTTTTGAGGTTGGGTAACCTTGCAAACTTTCACAAAACGCCATAACTGCCTTAGAATGGCCTATTTGCCTAATTGGCTTGTTTGCTTTACAACTCCATTAAATTAAAAAGGTATTTTCAAACACACATCCCTGAATAGATAGGAATAGGTACAGCCAAGGTACCCAAGATTAGCCAAAGGTAGTCTTACAATGTGACATGTGGCAAACCTATCACCAATTGGGTATTTATTCAATTCAAGATAAAGTTGTTTTTATTAAAAAATCAGAAAAAAAAACACATTTTTACCACCCAGCCCAGTAATCGAACCTTAAACCTCCTGGCGTAACACCAACATCGGACTACTAGAGCACAGAAAGCTAAAAATTCAAAAATTAAAATGAATAGCGAAGTAGTTTTTTTCTTAAAAACAACAACATTATTTGATGCAGTTGTTGAGATCAACCTACTAAATAATTAATAAATACTTGTGTCAGGTGGTCTCGCCAAAATTTATTTACCAAAATGTATAACACACTGGTTTTTTTTGTTACATTATCTAATGAAATATATAATAATAATAATACAAGTTTACTGAATTTCATGTTTGAGAAAATAATTAAATTCAAAATCAGTACAACCAAATAAACTTTTAAGTTTAGGTAAAAATAAAAGGTGATAAAATACAATTGCTACTTGAAACAGAAGTTACAGCTTTGAAAATGGAAATGCGTCTAGTTTTGTTTTTCTTCCAGATTAAAGTCGTCTTCCTCCGTTTGAACAATTTGCTCCGAGTTGACGATTATTCGGGAAGCGAAATCAGGGGTTTGTAACTCGATTACGTACGTATTCGGATAAACGTTCTCGAGCAGTCTGGCTTTGTCCCGTTTTAATAAGACGAGCGTTTCATTTGCTATTACTTTAAATGAATCATCTATATATTAATACGTGATACCAAAACTTTGGACCCCTTTCTACGAAAATTGCGCGAACGGAGAAGTATGAAATTGGCACACTTATAGTTTATGTGTAGGAGAAGTGCAGAACGCTTATATTTTTCAATAACAATGCTTATAAAGTACATTAAATCAATAAATAAAACATTACCCACACATGCATTTGACACACTCAAACAAATATATTATTGATAACGATAAAAGATTACAGATGGCGCACTAAAAAGTTTGTAACAAAGTAGTTGGTCTTGAGAAATGAAGGTGGCGTTCTTATCAACAAGATATTAACATTTATTATTCATATTAATATTTATTACAGATATTAATATTTATTAGTCGAATTTCGACCACTGAGCGACCACTAGTTATGTCAAAACCATCATCTCTGTACACTAGAGTACAGTGCCTTTACCATAAGTTGGTATAAATGACGCTCGGTGAGTTACGTGTCGAAATCTATGACGCTTTTGTTCTAATAATGAATTTCTGTTATTCACCAATAGAGGCGCTGTTCAAAGTTTTCATACAAATAATTTACAAAGATAACATCGAGGGGAGAAACCTTAACCAGCCGTAAACCCGTGGGAAGAGCTCAGAGGCGATAATTGGGGTACATACGCCCTACAGCTCTGGCGTTGATTACTGGATGAATCGAACACAGGATGTGTTCGATTTCCGGTA
>NJDD01006183.1:11937-25940 GCA_002245505.1 Calephelis nemesis | reverse complement strand
AACTAATGGAGGCTTCCCATTCAACTCCAACCTGTTAAAAATGGTATGTCACATATTTATTAGAGGTTCCACAACAAAAATGTCCCTTTCAAGCCACTTCTCCCCTACTTGTCTGGAGGTCTCAAGGCTACCAAGAAGTCGGACCACCTGGCCTAAAAATTTAATTTAAATAAAATAAACAATTTTTGTAATCTACTTATCTATTAATACGTACGAACAGTATAAAAATGTCGTGGGTGCTCTGGTTGTGCCTCTGCCTACCCCTACGGGGATATGAGCGTGAAGATACTTTACTTATACATAGAAATACTTGAAGGGGTACTAGAACAAATTTAAAAATACTTGACCCAGAAATTCATATACTATCTAGATGTTTATCACACAAATGCCTGTCCCTGTCGAGAATCAAACACGTTGTTTATATACTTCTTTTGTCTACAAGTCAGTCATATTGACATACACATTACGACTGTGCTTGATATTGTCGTGTTTTGGTTTCCAGATTAAAGGCGGTGTTCTCACATCCCTCAAGGTTGCCATTTCATAAAATCATGAAATACATTTGCATGTTTGCCGACCTATTACGATATATTAAGTAGTTACCAAGCCCTACCTACCAAACCGGAAAACGACGATAAATCTCTCCTTTCCATAATCTAAATCAAAGGTTCCCAAACTTTTAACAGCAGAACATCTACAAAATACATTTTTATATATATTGTTATAGAAGCCCAAAAATCTAACATTCTAAGTTACAGTTTTTTATGTTGGAATAAAAGCTTTTATTAATAAAATAAAAGTACCTACCTACCAACATTCAAACAAAAAATATTTCACTTTTTAATTTTAACTTTTTGCAAATAATAAAATGGTAATAAAATCATTATAATATAACTTGTCGCCTATTCCTTACTAGTTAAAATTATAAATAAACTAGCTGTTGCCCGCGTGTTCCTACAGGAACATTGTTTCGAGATATCCTATGTGTTAATCCAAGTAACCTATAAAAAATATGTGTACCAACTTTCATGAAAATCAGTTCAGCAGTTTTTGGGTTGAGGTGTAACAAGCAAACAAACACACAAACTTTCGCATTTATACTCGTAATACTAATAGGATGATGAAACATCTTTGTACAAATTATACAAAATACAATTATACAACAAAGTAAGCAATTTTATGCTAGTGTTATGTGTCAACGATACTAAAATATAGAAATATGTACATAGATAGACAAAGGAATAAATTTAATAAACACTTCTAAACACAGATATGAAATTATGAACATCTGGCATCTCACAAAATCCTATCCCTGTCAAGAATCGAACCCGTGCCTCTAACAATCCTTAGTGGTATGTTTGTGGTATCACGCGCGTACGCTAACCCCTTGAGGAGGTCAAGCATGAGTAGCAAAAATAAATTATGTTGCGGAACTCTAACAACTTGTACAGAACCCAACTTAGGAATCGCTGATCTAAACAACACCTGTTCAAACACCTTTCGTGATTAATCATCCTCATAGGCGCAGTAATTAACGCTTACTATCAATTTTGGGGCTACGTGGTAATTTTCCCGCTATTTGAACACCTCGGGTCTGTTAGGATAGCCTAATTAATTGCGGAAGTGTTTAGTGGTAATAACCTGTGATTTTATGAAAGAGAATTTCGTAATCACCCTTGTATCTAGCCGTCCGGTTTAAGTATAGATTACAAGGTCCTAGGTTCAAATCCCAGTCGGGATCTTTTAAAAAATAACGTTTCCGGTACTGTACCCGGTTTTGCCATCTGTATCTCGAACCTTCGGCTAATCGTGTATCGTGTTAAAATGTATTTGAGATCACCTCGGGATCATAACCAACCTTCCGAAAAAAGAATCATCAATATTTCAAAGCCCGGTGAAGTTGTGAAAATCGCGAGGTTGGCAACACATTAGTCATTTTCAAAAAAAACATCAATATCTGTTTGTTATTGACTAAGCAGACGTGTAACAAACATACAAAAAATAGTTGGATTGAAGTCCTTTCCTTTTTGAAGTCGGTTAAAAGTAGTTTCGTTTGATTTAAAACAAAATGCTTTCTAATGTAAATTACCGAAAAATAAACAGATACATCACTACATAGCACAAACAATGTCTCTTTTCATTGACTGTCCATACATAAGGACAAACTTAAATCTTTCAAACTACGCGTCAGATTTTGATGCGATTTTTTTAATAGATAAAGTAATATTTCAAAAGAAAGGTTCATGTATAATAAATATTAAGTTTGCCCACCCGTGTAAAGCAGAGACGGGCTACTAGTATTCAAATAAATAAATTTCCACCAAACCAACTCTTGTATTTCAAACACATATGAATGTTTCCGAAATGGTCCCACATGTATCTTATAACTATCCTACTTGTAGTTTTTGAGTTACGCTTAATAACGCATAAATAGATATATCGCATAAATAAATAGATAGACGCAAGATAAATAAAAAATAGGCACTATTAAGTATAACTTAAAAACTGCTTGTTGGATCGCTATAAAAATAATATTAGATCACTTCAAAAATAATGCCTTAAAAATTATGGCCTATAATTTTAAAAAAGAACCATCCAAATCGGTTGACTATTGCCCGAGTAATCTCGTAACAAACATAAAAATGTCCCCAAGCTTCTTTGTAGAATACCCTTCCTGTACCAGGCAGCTCGTAGAAGGCCAGCGTAGGCTTACCGTCACTAGCACCGTGACATCTGACTAGGTGGTGAAAGAGACTCGCCCGGATTGGTACCATCGCCTTACCTATTTCTGCCGCCATTACGTCAGCGCTTCCGTTGAGGAGTTCCGGTTCAGAGGGCAAGGTAGCCAGTGAACTAATTTCTGCGCCAGGCCTAACATCTTGGCTTCAGGTTGGCAACGCACTGTTATCACCTCTGTTGTCTCTAGGTGGCGTGAATTTCTTACCATCAGAAAATCCGTCAGCGTGTTTGCCTTCCAATATCACACAAAATATTTTGTTAAATTGAGAACCTCTTTCTTTTTATAAGTCGGTCAAAAAGTGAGGATAATATAAATTAACAAATTTTGACATTTATAAGTTATTATAAGTACATGTATACATAGTAGATGTCAAAACTTCAAGACGTCTGCGGTTTTATTACAAATGGCGGAGACACGTCCGCGATATTTATACGTCCAAAAGTAATCCTCTTACCCTAATTCAAATACATCCATCCAACTGCTGGGATATTTACAAGGACTCTACATTATCTAAACTCTACTTAAATTAAGTTGACTTTACACGAGATACAGCTAACTTTTATAAGGTTATACCTAAGTTAGCGAGCAAACTGCAAAAACTCTCTTGGATATGTACGCAAAACAGTCGTCTGTACTCTATAGATACCTATCTATATAGATAAGTAACGTTAAGTCCTTGCAATATACTAATTACCTATTAAATTGCGTATTTTTATAATTAGTTATTTGCTTTAATCTGTACACAAACTTAAGTTATTTTTTATTCTAACTATACGGATTTATTTCTTACGCACACCTTTTCACAATACGCGTAAATAAGCGTTTAACACATGTAAAGCCAGCTGGCCTTCATAAGTTGCAAGCACTGTATTAGTGCGTCGTTATCTTAGTAACAGTTACCCTCATTTCAAGTTCGGAACACTGCAATGACGAGCACAGACGTTCCGATGGCAATAATGTGCAAAACTTAAAAAACCGCGGGAAAGACGAAGTTACGTAATAAGTCTGACACAGGGTTTCGTAAAACGTCTCGTATTCATGTTAGTGGGTATATTGTTTTAACCTGAATTTTCATGTTATGAATGTTACTAATACTATAAATGTAAAAGTTTGTACGTTTATTTGTTGCTTTCACGCAAAACTTGCTGAACCGATTTTTATGAAATTTGATAGACACATAGATGGTAACTTGAATTAACACACAGGATAATTTTTACCCCGAAAAAATGTTCCTGTGGGACCTTTCACCACGCGGGCAACAGCTACGAAATATGATGGCCGCAGCTGAGGATATAAGTTCCTATAGATGACAGTCAAGGTTTTTCTAACAAGCAGGTTGTAAGAAGCTAACGCCAGTTTGTGGTCGTCACCCCTACCATGTGGTAAAGCTTTTATCTTAACATCTTTTATGATCTACAAAAGAAAATAGATTATTATTTACGTTCCGATGGCAAAAATGTGCAAAACATATAATACCGCGGGAAAGACGAAGTTACGTAATAAGTCTGACACAGTGTAACGTAAAACGTCTCGTATTCATGTTAGTGGATATATTATTTTAACCTGAATTGTAATGCTATGAATCTTACTAATACCTACTATAAAGGTGAAAGTTTGTATGTGTGTTTGTTACTCCTTTACAACTGCTTAACTAATTTTCATGAAATTTGATACACACATAGAGGGTAACTTGAACTAACACATAGGATAGCTTTTATCCCAAAAAAAATGTTCCCGTGGGACCATTCACCACGCGGGCAACGCCGCGGGCAACAGCTATTACGAAATATGATGGCCGCAGCTGAGGATATAAATTCTTTCAGTATCAGATTTTAGTGATATAAAATTATAATGGTGGTTTTTTAACGTTATATTAGCATTAAAAATGATGGAATTAGTCCGTGGTTCCTTTGGATAACAGTCAAGGGTTTTTTAACAAGTAGGTAGGTGGTAAAAATTAAAAGTTAGTTTGTGGTCGTCACCACTACCATGTGGTAAAGCTTTGATCTTAACATCTTTTATGATCTACAAACGAAAATAATAATCATTGTAAAATGTCAATTGAATCCGCATCTATAAATTGTACCTAACATTATTACATAGAATACAATAGTGATGCGACATATATATTGTCATTGTCGATAAAAACTTAGTTAAATCAACCCCTAAATTGATTTTATTATCCCAACGGACAGCATTGTTAGTGTAAGTCGGTGGTTGAGACGATAATGTCAGACTAAGTGACATTTTCACATTAAAAAAAGTACAAAAATATCCGACTCGACTACGATTGCGTGAATATAGTAGTAGGTACTATTTAAATTATACGCTTCGGCTATATTCGTCAAGCTTCCGAATAAGTATAGTAATACTACTTAAATTATGCGCTTCGGCTATATTCGTCAATCTTCGGAAATCCGAATACATTTTAAAGATATCTATACTGAGTTGTTATTACGCAATTAATCGTTTCGCTTAAACTTAGATTAGGTCAGATGTTTAAAAATAAAAGTAAAAAGTGTAAATCCGAAGCACATTATTTAAATAGTAATACTGTACTAGGTGACGAGTTATTTGCGACTTAAAGCGATCTTCTGCGCTTGGCCTTAAATATATGAAGCTAGTCCTACTAAGCGCCCTATCTTAAGTTAGTTTATAATTAAGTGTAAGTCCTGTTTTGAACACAGCTTGGCAAACTTGGAAGCTACTCGTTTAATGAAATTGACGGAGACTTATATTTCATTTACGTTGCCGTCTCCTTGACTATTAATTAGCCAACTTTATCTTTGTATTTTGTAAGTTCTTCCTAAAGTATTAAATTGTAAAAGATTACGTAAGTACAAACTTTGAAGATATTTTAAGTGCGTGTATGCTCCGATCTCAAACAATCTTCTGCCCTTGACCATAACTTATGTATTTTTTACTGGCCTTATCTACATTTTCATAACGAGAACTAAAATGATCGACGTTTTTCTTTGCTATGAATATTAAATATAAGCCAAAAAAACTCAAAAAAAGAATTAGATAAACCTTTCCATACATTCAGATACTTAGTCGGGTCATAAGTTCTGTCACACAATAAAACTTTTTAATTAAAAATGCTGGCCACAAAAATGTTTTTTAATTTGAATTTAGAATATTTTACGAAAATAAGTGCCTATATTTTTTCTGATTTGACATATTATAAAATATGAATTGGACGCTTAAAAAAGACAACGTGTAGTTCTCTTACCAGTCTGTGAAGAAGACCGTGTCGCGGTTATCGCGCTGCCTCCACTATTCCTCCACCTAGTCCACCCAGTAACGAGAACGCAGCACCAAGTCGAGGTACGGTCTCCCGGGAGACAGCCCTTGTTGCTGACGTTGTGGGGAACAGTCCAATCCATCTAAATAATGATGTCTCGAGCTGAGCGCTCTGCTCGGCCCACAAAGCCCGGTGAAGTTGTAAAACCGCGAGGTTGGCAACACACTATTCATTCAAAACAAGGTTATCGCGCTGCATTGATGTGGTTGCACACCAACTCAAATTTTTATATTCGAAGGTCTGTATTGCAAAGCGCGAGGCTTATTTTGAATAACATAAAAAGACACATTTTATTTAGTTCATTTTAATAAACAAATGATTATTCTAAAAACAAACACGTGATTCATATTTAACAATAAACATATCATATCTTCTCCCTTTTGTACTCCATTCTCTTTGATCCATTTGCGCCTATTTATTTAAAGGAGAGATTTAAGTTTTGTAACAATGAGGTAAAATTCCTCAGGTCCAGTGGTAATTGTTCTCTTCAAGTTCCCTCTCGGAACACTTGTTACTATAGCCGTTCTTTCACTTCGGAAGCAGTGAGGCTTTGGAACTCTCTCTCCGTAGACGTCAGGAGAGCTCCAAATATTCATATTTTCAAACGTATGTTAAAGCGTCACTTTCTGCATTCATTGTAATATAGTTTGCATTTGACTTTTCTTGTTTGTCTTAAATACTAATAATTAAAACAAGCTTCTGCTTTTAGATTAATTTGTGACGTCTAGTATTAGATGCATTTTTATATTTTTAAGAGCACCATTAAACAGTATCTCTCTAAATCTTGTTCTATACTTTAGGGTTGCCTGGAAGAGATCGCTGCCTTGGCGATAAGGCTAATTGTGTATCTTTTTAGTGTAAGTTATTTTAATGTATTTGTGATTTATTTGTATTTGGTGCACAATAAAGAGTTATTGTATTGTATTGTATTGTAATAAACATGTGACAGAACCTATGACCCAACTAAGTATAACGAGATAACCAAAGGAAATGGAGATAGAGTATAGTTGGTAGAGTTTCGCAGCAACTTACCTGGATTGGTACCACCACCATAACTATTCCTGCCACTATAATGTCAGTGCTTGCCCTTGACGTGTTCCGGTTCGGAGGGTAAGGTAGCCGGTAAACTTACTTTTGCTCGAAACCAAACATTCTAGTCTCAGGTTGGCAACGAACCATTTCCACCTATGGCGTCTCTAGGCGACGTGAATTTCTTTACCATCAGAAAATCCGCCTGCATGTTTGCCTTTCAATATCATAAAAAAAGTCGTTTTTAAGCGAGACTGACAAAGAAGAGTGTTATAAGCTTGACGTGTCTGTTGTATCATATCTTTTAAAAGAATAGACCGATTTTGATGCGAATTTTTGTTTGAAAACTTATGTGATTGAGACTATTCTGGACTACAATTCATGTAGGTACATAGTGTCGGAAAGTGTTGAAAATTTTTAGTTTCAGTGTTATATGTAACAAGCGGCCCGCCCCGGCTTCGCACGAGTATAATATAAACCTTCCTCTTTCGATCGCATCGAAATCCGTTGAGTATTTTGAAAGATTTAAGCATACAAAGGGACAAAGAGACAGAGAACGCGACTTTGTTTTATACTATGTAGTGATGATTACGATTTTAAGCTATCCCCTGCACTTGGCCTTAAAATATATGCAACTGTTCCTTTTAAGCGCCTTATCTCAAGTTAGTTTATATTTACGTGTAAGTACCGCTGTGAACACAACTCGGAACACTTGAAGGTACATGCTTAATAAAGGCTTATCTTTTATTTACGTTACCGTCTCCTGGACTATTAATAAATTATCTTAGTCCTACCACAGTATTAAGAATTCTACCAGTAGTCCAACTCCTTTGTTCTTGAATTCATGCCGCCATTTTATATACCTACTCACGGCAAGTCAGTCAAGGGTCAGGGTCGTCAAATAATAACATTTTAAACATTTCGTCTAAAAGTTTTATTTTAAAAGGGCAAACAAAAAATGTAAAGTTAATAATGAAACCGATGATGGTCTTGCTGAAGTTTCGTCCACAAAATTTTCATCCACAGTGGACGAAACGACCACGATACGACATTTTAATTTTATTATTTTTTTCACCGACGATCCGTTCACTATCAAATTATTGAAGTTGTTTAGTACAGTCAGATGAAAAAGTTATATGCTAATGAACAATATGATAACAAAAAAAAATTAATATGTGACAACAGCTACATTGATTTGGCATTAACTACTTACTAATTTTAATCACAGATATAATCAACTCAAACTAAAATCATTCATAATGTGATTCATAATGTGTATGTGATATATTTATGAATCGATTATAAAGCTTTTTTGCTTCGTAGCGCACATATGAGTGAAATAATTTTCACCATGCTATCCATAAAATATTTGGATTTGTTTTACCCACTTTAACTTTATACTAATTACTATTATGTGCTAAACTTCATCATACGTGTAAAAAAAAAATAATTCAATCTTGAGTAATTGGTGATTTTGATGTATCAATTTATATATCAAAGTTTAAAACATATATCTAAATCGATCGCTTTATTTTGTTAAAGCTTTGAATCTGACTGTATAAAAAAATTTAAGGGTGCACGAATCGACAGTGGAAAAATAATAAATTAAAAAGGTGTCGTTTCATCCATTGTGGATGAAAATTTTGTTGACGAAACGTCAGCAAGCCGGATGGCTTATTTACGAATAAAAACGGAACACATCCTGTAAACCATTATAAATTTACAAGACAGCAAGTATTACATTATAATAAAATACACCATAACATATTTTTAACAAATAACGAGTGCAAACCCTTCTAGATAGAGAGCGCAAACTGTATGGAGTTTGCGCTCGCCGACCCTGCCGCTCGCTTCCCCACGTTCTCCCCAGCGTTGCTCTGTGCAAGTACATGAGTCGGCCGACTGTTAGTATTAAGACTGTGGTCCTACATATCTTCTTGGTGACATGCTTTAATTATAATAAATTACGGGATGAACCTTGCGTACGAAACTCGTTCAAATAAAGATAATTTGGCTAATTATCGTAAAACCTGGATAAGTTTTTCCCCGTGTTGGTCCGGGTTCCTTTGTAGAATAGACCATCTACCTTCCTGCCAGGCAGCTCGTAAAAGGCGAGCATAGGCTTACCGTCACTAACACCGTGACATCTGACTAGGTGGTAGAGTTTCGCAGCGACTTATCCGGATTGGTACCACCGCCTTACCTATTCCTGCCGCCACAACGTCATGACGTGTTCCGGTTTGGAGGGCAAGGTAGCCGGTAAACTTACTTTTGCTCGAGGCCCAACATCCCGGCCTCAGATTGGCAACGCACCATTAGCACCTTTGGTGTCTCTGGGAGGCGTGAATTTCTTACCATCAGGAAATCCGTCTGCTTGTTTGCCTTCCATTATCATAAAAAAAAATCTAAATGAGAATTGATTTTTTATATTTTTCAATATGTACTTATACTTCTTCTGTTTTTAATTTTCCCGGATCAGCTGGTAGTAATATCTGTTGTTGGAGATAAGCTGACCCATGCTACTGTATTGTCTTTATGTTTATGTTTAGTGATAAGTTTTTGTGTACAGTAAATATTTATGACCGCCTCGTTAGTCGAGTGGCTAGCGTACACGCCTAACTACACCAACCAACCGCAAGACTAAGGTTCGATTCCCGACGGGGAAAAGACGAACATTTAGCTGCATTCTAGGTGTATATTAAATTTATTCTGGTATCTATTTAAGTATTTCTATGTATTAGTATTAACTAACACCCATAACACAAGCATATAATATATTTACTTTAGGGTCAGATTCAATTTGTGTTTTCACCGTGGTGGTCCAAGCGCCTTTGTAAAATAGACTATCTGCCTATCTGCCAGACAGCTCGTTAAAGGCGAGCATAGGCTTACCGTCACTAACACCGTGATATCTGTCTAAGGGGTAGTTTCGCAGTGACTCGCCCGGATTGGTACCACTACCCAATCCTGCCACCATAACGTCAGTGCTTGCTGTTGACGTGTTACGGTTTGGAGGTTAACTTGTTTTTGCTCGAGGTCAAACATCCCGGCCTCAAGTTGGCAACGCACCATTCTCATTATTGTCTCTAGGCGGCGCGCGGCGTGAAATTCATAGCATCAAGAAATCCGTCTGCTTGTTTGCCTCAAATATCGTGAGAAAAAATTATTATTTTATCGACAGACATAAGTAAGGCGGCAGATCTCTATCCAGGTTAGATGCTAAACAGTGATTAAGCCTACCATCAGTGGTCTAATTGGCAATGGTATAACCTATACTCGACTTTTACGAAGGCAAGGTAATAGTCTATAATATGAAAGCCCGGATCAATACTACACACTTTCAAAAAATAGCCATAGCCCGTAGAAGTATAACCGAAAAAATATTTTATTATTCTTTATTGTTTTGTGCAAAAATAGTTATTCGGTCAACGTTTGTGTCAAAATGACGTCAAATTTATTGTGTAGGTGTCGCTGAGTAATAAAGCGGTGATCCACAATGTGTTTATTATAGAAGGTCGCCTCATCGGTCTAATGATAATATTGAAGTATCTTCACACCCTTATCCCCGAAGAGGTAGGCAGAGTCATGCCCGACCCGGGATCCGAACCTCATGGCGACATCATAGGTGATTGATTGTGAAAAGATGATCATATAAGAGGGTCATTGCCATCAAGAAAGACCACAAGTCCACGAGAGACTTTTGTAAAGCAGCTTGCTCGGGTAGAGATCCACCATTCTACCTAAAAAACGGCCAGCTCGTTTCACTTATAACATTTTTTAACGTAATACTTTTTTAACATAACGCGTATATAACCTACTAGCTGCGCCCCGCGGTTTCACCCGCGTAAGTCCCAATCCCGCGGGAACTCCAGGATAAAAAGTAGCCTATATGTTATTCTGGGTCTTCAGCTACCTACATACCAAATTTCATCGTAATCGGCTTTGTGGTTTTTGCGTGAAAGAGTAACAAACATACATACATCCATACATACAAACTTTCGCATTTATAATATTAATAGGATAACAGATCCAATTAAGTAATATTACTGAATTTAATTTGCTTATCTGGATTCTGTAAGAAAATTTTAAGATAAATCTGTCCGTAGCACGCAATCCAAGTTATTGAATAACAAACATTCCTAAGATAATACTTTATAGTCTAAGGTGCTGCTTTCTTATTCTGTAATATTTTAATGTTTTTTATGGTATTGGATGGCAAACAAGCAGGCGGATTTCTAGCTGTAAGAAATTCACGCCGCCTAGAGACATCAAAGATGATAATGGTGCGTTGCCAACCTGAGGCAGGGATGTTAAGCCTCAAGCAAAAGAAAGTATAATGGCATAAAGGTCGGTAACGTATCTGTGTTACGTTTGTATACTCCTGGTGTTGCGGATGTCCGTGGGCGGCGGTGATTACTTTTCATAAGGTGAACGAATTGCTCGTTTGCCTCCTCTTGTATAAAAAATACCGACTACCTAACCCTCCGAATCGGAACACGTCAACGGCAAGCACTGACGTTATGACGACAGGAATAGAAAAGGCTGTGGTAAAAATCCAGGCAAGTCGCTGGCAGTGTTTACAAAATTTCAAACTTCAATTATCGTGTATAAATTATGAATTTAAGTTGGCCCAGGCGTGAGATCCATTTTTAGTTGTTGTTATTCTAACAGTGATTGTGTGTAAAATAATAAAATGTGAATACCGTAAAAATCATGCCTTTTTCTTTAGCAGGGGAAACAAGTAGAAAATATAAACTACCATCAAGAAAATAAGCAAACTTTTGTGATCCTAGCCCACCGTGTTAGTGCATATCCCGTTCTGAATCCACCACCTACCTGGTAGCTCCTAGGAGGCGAATTTTGCGCCAACGTGTATCAGTCCATATGGTAGGGTAGCCGGTATATTAGAGTATTAGATACACACTTTTTAGGGTTACTTTTATACAATACAGGTTAATCTAGTGCTCTGGAATCTATACTTCCATCGTCGGCGCTTGGTGGAATTTTATTGTATACACACTTTTTGAGGGTAAGTCTTTTTTCGTTTTTTTTTCCCAGATAAGTCACACAAATTGAATCTAACCCCAAAGTAAGCAAATTATATGCTTGTGTTATGGGTGTTAGTCAACGGTTCTAGTACATAGAAATACTTAAATAGATACCAGAATAAATTTAATAAACACCCAGACCCGGAAATGCAGACATCCAAATGTTCATCACACAAATGCCTGCCCCCGTCGAGAATCGAACCCGAGATTCGCGGTTGGTAGACTTTAACCCAACCATAGGACAACGATATAGCTACCATCACTAAACACTGTATATTCTACAATTTTAAGCATTGTCTATATAATGGGTTTGCTGTAAGAAATCTTATGCAGAGGCATCATGAATTTTAATCAAAAACGCATATCACTTTTGTTATGAATGTTAAAAAAGCCACACATACCACTGATGGCGTAGCAATATAGACTAATTTTCTTTAAAATTGGGTAACTTAGGGTGTAGCCTACTGTACAATAAAGAATTAACTAAACACATTCGATTGTAAATTCTACAACAGCATCTTATACTAAGATAAGGTGACTACCTCACCAGGTGTTAATCGCCTCTCAACTGTCGTGGGTGTGACGCTTGCCTAACACCTCTAGGGCTTACCGATAATAATATAACATTTATTATTACCTTTTTTCCAGTTTTGTATACAGACTAGCTGACCCAGCAAACTTCGTATCGCTTGACATTAATGCTTCGATACTAGCGCAGTCTGTCGGATACAATGTGAAACATTCCAAAATCAACAACCACTTATTATTAAAAAAACAATTAAAAACCATTTTCCAGGAGACCAAATTGTGAATCTAAACCATTCTCAAATTCCCTTGAACACACACAAAAACTTTCATCAACATCGGTTCAGCCGTCTAGGAGTTCAGTGACATACACACTCACAGAAGAATTATATATAGTCAGATATAGGTACATACAATATACTAGATGTTGACCAGTTAAGCCTGTGTAGTACCTATTACCGTTCTCGTGGGAACCCGCAATGATAGCAGGATTAAAGGAACCTATCACTCCTATGTCACAGAAGAAGTAATAGTGCTACTAGCGTGCCAAGTCACCCACGGTTGCCTCTCTCAACATTCAAACATTTTACCAATACATCGCTTTGCAACGTTAAAGAAGTACAACAAACACAATATAGCATTTATGAAAATAGGTATGGCTGGATCGTAAAACTGGAGAAAAGTGAATTCTGTATTCATTTATATGTTTATCAAAAAAAAAGTATCTTCACGCCCATATCCCCAAAAAGGTGGGCAGAGGCAAAACAAGGGCGCTGCAACTAGCCGAAGACACTAAATCCCACAAAGTGATAGTTGGCAACCCTATCGCCAACCGGGCACATATCTAATCCCGGGCTCGTTATTTACATTAGAAAATTAAAAAAAACATAATTTTCGAGTATTTGTGTTGCCTGATTTGGTGATCGAACTGGGGATCTCAAGAAGTCAAGTTCGATGCCGGACCACTAGACCACAGAGGCGATATATATATTTACACAAATAAACAAATATGTACAAAATACAGGTGAAGTAACAATACACAAATTGCGAGCTTATCTCTAACTACAAAAATTTCCAATTTCTAACCAACCCAAAAAATGAAGCTATAAAAATAAAATGTAAGGCACACGATATGAATGTAGCTATACTTAGAACAAATAAAACATAAATACGAGTATAATAATTTAGTATCTAAAAATAAAATAAAAATAAACAATTGAAAGAAAATATATTTCCTTCAATCTTTTCTTAAAAATAGTTGTAATTTAGTTTTAATAGGAAGGGCTATTAAGAAATATATTTTATTCAAAGCAAAAATGGACATCAGATTATATCTTATACCTTTAAACGAGCAATT
>NJDD01006183.1:0-11887 GCA_002245505.1 Calephelis nemesis | reverse complement strand
GTTAAGTAACGAAGTCCGTTGTTAAGTAACGAAGTCAATGATTGTTTGCTTTGAGGTTAGACTTTTTAAATTTTCGTACTTTATAAAAACTTATAAAAAAACAAAAAACATACCGAGCAAAGCTCGGTCATACTTGTACTTTAAGAATCATTGTTCCCGTCTGTCTGTTAAAAATTCTTACGAACAATGTATTGCATAGATTTTGTTGAAATTTGATATAATTATAGTAATTACTAGAAAAAAACATATATTTTGGAACATGCAAAAATGAGGGCAATATTGTTACGGTAAGATAATAGCAACCTGAACAAACAGTACATAGACCATCACCTCATAAAGAAATTTAAATAACAAACTTAATTATTTCTGATGATAAGTTCCTACCTTTTTCTTATCTTAATGTATATAACAGGGGTCAAGTTGTTCGTTTGTGATAGAATCATAAACTTAACCGATTTTCATCAAATGTGCACACCGTGTGCAGTTTGATCCAACTTAAAAGATAGGTTAGCTGACATCTCAATTTATAGTCTCCAAATATTTTAGTTAATTAAAAACCTAAACCACAGCGCTTGGCCGGGTCCGCTAATATACAGTATACTAGCTGTCCCGGCGAACTTCGTTCCACCTGTTGAGTATAGGAAATAATAAAGAGCTATTTTTCCCATTTTCCCTGCAACTTTCCTAGCTTTTCTCGTCATAAGAACCTTCACCTGATAATAACTAACACAATAAAAAAATATTCAAATCTGTCCAGTCCTTCAGAAGTTATGCGCTTACCAACACATTTAGCGATTAATTTTTATATTATAGGAGAAGATAATAATATTTTTAGTAACTTCATAAACTAATAATAAACTAAACACAATATAAATATAAACAGCGCAAGTTTCTAAGACGGTAAAACGACAACACAATCTTCCCGGGAAACTAGATTGTAAGAGCTTACAAACTCCCACCGTTTCCAAATCTAGACAAGAAATAGTATCCAGGCAACTAAAGGCTTATGCGTCTAAGCTTGGGAAAGCAAAGGCTTGTTATTTTGGAGACTTTCTTGGTACTTGGAGAAATTACATTTCAATTTGGAGAAATTGAAATTGTTAACATAAGAACACTTTTGCTGTTTAAATTAGGTATTGTATTTTTTTATTTTGACAGCCTTGGAAAAGGAAGTTTTCAATTTGCTTGGGTGGGTTTTTTTATATTTATATATTTGTATGCTTATTGAGAAATTACCTCGCTAATTATAACTTAACAAAAAGCATCTTCAAGCCCTTACCCTGAGAGAAAAGGCAGAGGCACAACCAGGGCACCCACGACTAGCCGAAGACACCAAGTCCCACGATGTGATAGGTGGCAAGCCTATCGCCAACCGGGCACATTTCCAATCCCGAGCAACATTTTTTTATTAGAAAAATTGGAAACACACATTTTTTGTTTTGTTGCCCGACTCGGGGTTCGAAACCGGGACCTCATCCAGTCCAGCAACTGAACCGCTAGACCAAAGAGGCGATTTATTATTATTATTATTTAATCAATTATTATAATTAACCTTTCTTTGATTAAGATCCAACATGTAGTCTTTGAGATAATCTCACCAGAATTTTTAACCGTCGACAAAAAAAAGGGTGTTATAAGTTTGACGCGTCTGTGTCTCTGTGTGTGTTTGTTTGTGTCTGACTGGACCCATTTTAAAGCGGATATTTTTGTTTGAAAGTTGACGAGAACGAGATGAGAAATATATTTAGAATTATTGTTTGTGCTTTAGATGACATACTTAGTATTGCAATTGAAGTTGTTTTTTGACCAACTCCAAAAACGAGGAGATTATGTAACTATCCAGTAGGTACTAGGTTTGTTTTTTTTTTGTTTGTTATGCGATTACTTGGCGAAAAATGAACATATTTTGGTGGTTTTTTTTTGGGAAAGTAGGTCACGATATAATTATGGCCCCATATAAGTTTTATCATGATCTGACTAGTGTTTATTTGAGATAAAATTGTCAGTATATTATAGGGCCTTCTTGCCACCATTAACAACTTTTCGCCAAAAGGATCGATTTTAAAAAGCGGCGCGGAAATGAAAATGCTGTCAGTTTTTGCAGTGTACAAAATGAGGCACTAGATTTTGGACTAACTTATTTATTCATATATATTATATATAATTCCAACATTTGCCTATTATAAATTTTATTACTATTATGAAAGTAATATCGAGTAGTTTTTAGTTATTTCATTAGGTTAGGTACATATTTTTAACGGATTTAACGGCAACGAGAAAATATTCGATACATTTCTTCATAAATATATTTAAAATTGTCTATTTAAACTATGAAAAATGTGAACTAATTGTCACATAAATAAACTAATTTTACTCGTTATATATACGAAGTTCAATAATTACAAAAAAAAATTATATCATTTTTCGATATTATTTCAACTGTAAAATTTTACGTTTTAGAAATATTTATTTTGCACACTAGAATTTTAGACTAGATCTAAAATTAACATAAAACATCATATGTGTTAGGAATAAGATCACCTTTCGTATTGTATTTTTACATAATATGTACCTACAAATAACGTTAAATAAATAGACAATTCCAAAACCGTATTTTGTTTTTTTTATGTTACTCTGATTAATGCGTATCATGGAAAACATATAAAGTTTAAGGGAACTATCTAATAATGAGTTTTAATATAATTGAAGTTCTAAAGAATTCTAAACTATATCTCATCAAAGAAACTTTTGCAATTTGATAAAACTAAAATATCTTGCCACTTTTATCACTTTATTTATCAACCCTTGTTGAAAAAAAATTCAGAACAAATAATACATGGGTCCTAAGTAATTATTTAACACACGAACATTTTGTATGTATGATTGTGTAGGTACATGTGTATTATTTGTATGTAGGTACCTAGCTTAGGCCTTGCATAATCTAATTATATCATGAAAGAGTTAACTATAATTTTAAAAGTGAAAGAAAATATACAGGTATGTTAACTTAAAAATAATTATTTTAAAAATAGTTTTATTGCGGTATACCTATACAACAATTTAATATTTTTTAAATAACATATTATGTTAATACAATTACTTTTTTGTATAATTTTTATTGGTTATTAAAAATTGAATTGTGATGGCATTATATTCACAACAATAACTTACCTTTAAAAATTGTGACGATAAACCTTATGCACTTTTAATTCCAAAGCATTGTTTTTGTTTTTACACAACATTAAACAAAAGTCTCAATATAATAATTAATATTTTTATTAGATAGGTTTAACACAATTCTTCACAATAAACTTTGATAATAGTGATATCTACAAGAGAAGCTCGCAGCAACCGGCTTTTTATGAACCGTCCTTCTCAGAGAAACGCGCTTGCGTTCGGACTAGCAAAGCTTTTCTAAACATTTTTCGTACATGTAGCGTCTGTGATGTAGCGCTACCTCGTAGCGTAGAGCTACGGATTTTTATAACTTGCCAACAATTAATTATAAATTTGTAACTAATTTCATAAAATATTCGTAACAAATTTATTAATTCACTAATTTTAGAACTCTTATAAATTTAAAAAACCACAATTACAACAACAATTGTATTTGAAGTAATAAAAACTGTAGAGATAGCTGACAACATTTGTGAAAGCGCCATCTCGTAGTAATATTGTAATTTATTATGTCATGTGGTATTGTCATGAATCAAATTTTTAAAAGCTTATACTCTTTTTTGATAGATGACACTTTAGTAAGAAATGTAATTTTGAAAATTACCAGCTTGATATATTACAAAAATTAAAGTACCTAATGAAATTACTAAAATACTTAAATATAAATATTTTTGAACAAATTGGATTTAACCCCAAAGTAAGCAAATGATCTGCTTGTCTTATGGGTGTTACTTAGATACCAGACACAGACAGTTTATCACACAAATGCTGGCCCCTGTCGGGAATCGAACCGAGCCTCGTGGTTGGTTTGTGTAGTTAGGCGTGTACTACTTACACGGGACATTTAATCGCTCTCGGCTTTTTTAATATAACGGCAAATATTAAAATACATGTTAAAATAGTTAAAAAAAATTATGCGTGAAGTGCGTGAAGAAGTAAAACTTCTTTATGACGTTATTTTTCAAAAAATAAATTACTATATGCAACTTTACAGAAATTGGTTAAATAAAGTTTATTGCCAATCCCTACTCCGCTGGAGAAAGTATACTTCGAATCACGCATGGTAGGGATAAGAAAAAAAAGGCGCGTAACGGAAAAATGTGACGCGTAACGAAAAAATGTTACACTAAATTTTTTTCCGACCCCGATAAAGAAGTTTCACTTCAAAAACGTGCATTTCCAATCTAAGTATAATAATATCTTTATATATATAATTCTTATGTTCGTGTGTATGGCACTGAACTCCTCCTAGACGACTGGACCGATTTTGGTCAAATTTTTTGTGTATATTCAAGGTGATTCGAGAATGGTGTAGATTCACAATTTGGTCTCATGGAAATTGTTTTTTTTTAATTATTTTTTAATAGTAAGTAGTTGTTGATTTTAGAATGTTTCTCATTGAATCCGACAGACTGCGCTACTATCGAAGCATTAATGTCAAGCGATACGAAGTTTGCTGGGTCATCTAGTAACTTACAAAAATCAATGCCACTTTTCGTTGTAATTTTATAAGTCAAGAACGGGCTTACCTATCCAAACCAAATGTTTGGGCTTTGTTTAGACTATTTTGTAAATAGTTTATGTGAAGTTTGCATAAAATTGGTAGAGCGGTTCTTAATTTATCACATTTTTTGTAATAATTAATGCACTCAATAAATGGATATTTTTCTATCAAATTGAAACTTTTTTCAGATGGGGATATTTTCTTTATTTGTTTTGTTGTATTATGTCATTAATGCGGTCATATGGGTCGTATACGTAGCAGAACGTACTGGGCCGCTAGATGTTTAATAAAAATAACGTTGCCCGGGATTGGATATGTGCCCGGTTGGCAGTAGTAGGCTTGCCCCCTAAAACGTTGTGGGACTTCTGCTTCTTGACGTGTCTTCGGCTAGTCTTGGGCAGGACAAACCAAGTCAGGTTTTGTCTTTGTCTTATTATTAGAAAGAGATGGGCGTGAAGATTATTTTTTATTAAATTGTTGCATTCGTAAATACTTGAAGGTACGTATTGATCCAGACGAAAAGATGTTCATCAAATTATTAATATCGGATCACAAACGACATACACTAACCGATTTCCTGCTTACTGACCTTACTGTGGTTATTCGTAGGAGTATTAACATACTCTTTGACTTTGGTAGGCGGCTAATACTTAATTTTTTTAGCTACAATATTTAAGCTGAGAACATTCGGAGTTCTAAATATGTACATAGCGTCTGCGGATGCTTTCAACTGACAAAAACATCCAGCGCGCCACATATTTGTGAAAATCCGAACTGTCAAAGTCAGTGACGTACGTTTGGTAGTTTGCTAGGCACAAGCTAGAAACATGATAATGTGCTGCTGCTTATGGAAACGGCTTACAGCCACTAATGATAAATGTGTACATGTCATCCGCGGATACTTTTGGCTGACATAAACAATCAGCATGTATTTCAGACGTCCGAGCGTTTAAGGTCAAGTCCGAGACTTACGTCCAATAGTTTGCAAGTTTGCTCAATGTAGGTACTTTCATTGCCTAGATAATCTGTAAGTCGCGGCTGTCAGCTGCGTCCATTGCACAATTAGGTCCACCACTTACGTATTCCGATTTTTTATGGAATCCCGTATTTAAATTCCGAAACAAAATACACGTTGTACACGTCCGTTCAAATTCCGTACGGATTTTTTTTTAATTTTATAGCTGAAAACTTAATATACAGCCCCACTGATAAGTGTGTACATACCGATCGCGAACGCTTTTGGCTGATATAAACATCTAAAACGTCAGACATCTTTCGGACATCCGAAAGCTCTAGGTCAAATCTGCGACTTATTTATGACCTATATTATCCAAAACTCAGTGTACTATCATTATCTACAAACTAGATAAACGGTAAGTCGCGGCTGTGGGCCGCGTCCATCAGCCGATTCCGATATTTTGTTTTAATTATTACTTTTTAGTTTGTGGTTTTAAGCTTAACGCAAGCCCATAGATTTGTTTCGATATGTTGCATTCGGAATTCGAAGCGACACCATACAAGCTGCCACGCACGATCAGAAATTTACCGAAATTTCATTGTTTCGAAATTCTGCAAACATTAGCCAAGCAGAGAAATCAAATATTTTAATTTAAAATGTCGCCAGATATAGCCAATATGCGAACTTGTATTTCGTACGGAATTTTTGAACGTGTCAATACAAAATTAATTGAAGGGTTGGAATGATTTTCTTCGTTACGCGATTTGGATCACACTAGCTCGCTTGCGGAATATGAAAATGGGATTTCTACTCACTACCTACTTCACTTTGTAAGTGGCGGGCCATCGGGATTAGGTACCGCACCTACCTACTACACCATACCATAACCAAAAAAGTGACAGTTGACAAGTGACAACTGACACTGACAGCATTATAGATACAATGACATCTGTGAATGATCTACCAAATGATCTACCAACATTCAAATATAAAAATTATTGTTGACAGCAGTCAACTAATGTAAAATTGTAATTTTTAAACTAATTTTGAGATTTTACAAATTCCTGATAGGCGATAACTAATATAATTCCAAGATTTTTGAGATTAGGTACCAGTATTGAAGTTTTTTATTGCTTTGATAAGTTTCTTAAACTTCTTCTTGAACTTCTAAAAATATTACAATACAATGTTCCGACCGTTGATATCCTCTCAGAAAATTCTGTCGACAGATAAACAATTTGTCAGAAATAAAGTTATTCGTCCCACCACTATTTTAAAACCCGCGGAAAAATTGAAACAATACAATCAGGAAAATAAAGAGCTATTTGGTCCATTGCTGGAGACCAGTAAAGAAAAGAAAAAGCGACTTGAGAAAACTGGTTAGTGTTCGTTTGTCTAGATATTTCGTTAACCTTGTGCTAGTCATGTTCAACTTTCTAAAGCTTACAGACTTATATCCGCATTTCTAGTCTTAAAAATCACTGCAACAAACAATATGTTTTGTTCAGCTTATTTACGTGGTTCTACTATGTAAGCTCATGTCGTATATTACCAATTCATCGCATCATATGACACTTGGCGCCGGTTAGCTATTTACTCGTGCTTTGATATAAAATTATCTGTTTCAGCTAAAAATAGATCTCATCAAAACAACGAAGCGAACGCGAGCGAAAATGAAAGAACGCAAAAATGTGTTGATGTCTACAATTTGAAAGTGAAAAATCGGAATATTTACATTCGAAGCAGTGTCCCAGAGTGTGTTAAATATTTAAAGAACAAAATGTGGCAGAATACAAGGACTTGTTGTAACATACTTGGCTTGTTTAATGGTGTTCCCGTGAGGGGTCTTATTACTAGTGCTGGTAGAAATGCTGCTAGGAGTTCAGCTGCTCTTCCAGGATATGCCAGTGAGGATAAAATATTGCAAATTAAACAACACCAGCATGACTTCACACAGCAGTATCCTTCAGTTACATTAATATTAAATAAAACTATGACAGAGGATTCTAGGAAAGCATTAGAGAAGTGGAAGCAAGAACGTATTGCAGAAATGGGAGTAGAGGAATTCAATAAATATTATCAAGGTTTGTTTTACTCTCACTTTCTCTTACACTTTCAATATGGTTTGTTGCATCATATTGCATTTATATAAACTCGCCACAAGCAAGAGTTATGTGTCTTGTCTTTATATTTATAAAAAAGGTATCTTTACTCCCGTATTTCTGAAGAGGTAAGCAAATGCATGACCAAGGTGCCCCCACGACTACCGGAAGACACTTAGTGTCACATTGTAAATGGATCATGCTATTGGTTGAGGGGTTTGATATTTTTAATAGTTTATTTCACATAGACCATACAAACCGTTGGTAGTTGTAATGTGTCTATACACTATATCATTCTAAAATCTATTACTAAATTGGGAATTCAAAAATTAGCAAAATTGGTCCATCTTTGACCGCCTTGTTGGTCGAGTGGCTAGAGTACTCGCCTAACTACGTCGACCAACCGCGAGGCTTGGGTTCGATTCCCAATGGGGGCAGGCATTTGTGTGATGAACATTTAGATGTCTGCATTTCCAGGTCTGGGTGTTTATTAAATTTATTCTGGTATATATTTAAGTATTTCTATGTATTAGTATCATTGACTAACACCCATAACACAAGCATAATATAATTTGCTTATTGGGTTAGATTCAATTTGTGTAACTTGTTCAGGGATATTTATTTATTTATTCATCTGTTCAGGAGTGATTTTAAGACCACATAAAATGGGGATTTTTCGTTTACATATATAGAATTACTAGATAAGAAATATCAATTCCAAGAATTATTGGCTAAATATTCTGCAATTTTATAATTTATTTTAACATAATCTGGGTTTAATATATTTTTTAATTTTTTGAAAGGTAGATCTTTACTATGCTCAGTAATTTCATTGTAAAATTGTATATTATAATATTGTTTCATGAAAGAATAGCTTATTGTGTGAAAAAAAGTCACATGCCCAGTAAGATTGGATTTTGTTTATTGTATTCACAGGGTGTAATAGTATATTTTTATTTTTGAATAATGGCATGTTATTGTAAGAATATTAATTTTTTCAAATATTTCTCCGAGGGACACTCTTAATCCTTACTCATGAATTGTCCATATTATGGCTTTTCTTTGTTTAACAAATCTAAATATAAATAAGAAAGTCATGTTAGTTACACTATTTACAACTCAAGGATGGCTGAAACTTGATAGGGATGTAGTTTATAACCGGAAAATGGTTGTAGCATACTCTTTATTCAGTTCTACTGCGAGGAAACTAGGAAAAGCTGTATTTTTCTTTTTCCCATACAAACTGAAATGGTAGAATACAGTTTGTCAGAACAGCTAGTACTTAAGACCAATAAAAACCAGAGAATTAAGGGGCCATATATGCTAAAATACGTCCTCAGTTTAATGTTTTTTTCATACAAATCAATCATAGATCTTGGTGACAAAAATACACAAGATTAACATGAATATGCTTTATAAGACTAGTGTTTCCAAAACATGATTCATTTCACTTTGCTCGATAGAAAAAAATCAAAAAGTTAACCCTTTATTGAAAGCAAAATCCAACTGTCTACTTCAATTGTGAAAATATCGACACCAGATTTAACATAAACATAGATAAGTACTATACCTAAAAGATAAGTGTTTCAGTTTTTATACTTTTTTTCAAATTACTTTAATATTGTCAAAAATAGTGATGTGTCACTTAAGACGCTTCATAGTAATCATGGAACGAGGGAGTGCGGTGATTGGCTCTTCTGGCTGACTGAGTATGGGGCCTTAAGTGTTCAAATTACTATATACAGATAAGTTATTGTAATAAATACAATCAAGCATTTTATGTATGTTTGTATTATTCTATATATTCTTAATTGAAACAACAGATTAATATGTATGCATATGCATATGTATGTGTTAAATCTTCTTGTTTGAGAAAATAGTGGTTCTATCTAAGTGCGGGATTAGTGAGATTCTACTGTGTATCTCCCAATCCACTAAATGGGTTTGTATGACTCTGTCTTTTACTACTAATTGGTGGGTTTGTGATGTTGGTAGACAAATGATGCAAATAATTGATCTCTCCCTAAAATTAATATCAAACTTGGGTTTGGGTAGTTCTAAATAATGGGTTTTAGTAAAGTTGTATTTTTAATGAAATGCTTATTTTCCAATTTTTGACTGTTAAAAATACTTTTTAAAATAATGGCAAATCACATATATTATTACTTTTTAAAAAGCCAGCATTAATGTTCCTTAGTTTTTGAACCCAATGGGAAAAGAGTAGTATTATACTTAAGTCATGTGTCTGTGCGTGCACGTTTGTGTGTATATGTATGTGAGTGTGTAGCATCATAACTTTTGCATGGATGGACTGATTTTATTGCCACTTCTTTTGTTAGAAAGTTGAAATGATCAAGATGGTCCTTACTTATGGTACATATTGAAATAAAATATGGTTATATTGAAAATGTTTAGGATTATTGGTTTGTTTATAATTTTGTTATCAGGAGTGCTAATCTTTACCAGAGCTTTATAATGTTATAAGCTTGCTAAAACTGAAGGGAGTGCCAGATAAATTTTGAAAACTATGAGTGACTTACAGCCACACACAAAGATGTCAATTATCTTTTATTCAGCCATTACGTTGATAATATACTATATAAATTTCTGTATAAAATTGTAACTTAACAATAGAGTAAATGTTAATGATCATCTCTGAGTGCAACCGTTAGTCAGTGGCAAAATGCTGGACTTTTAGTTATTAATAACATTTATTTATTTATTATTATGAAGGGCCAATAACAGTTTCACATCCATACATGAAATATACACAGGTGGTCTTATTGCAAAAGTTAAATGTCGCCTCTGTGGTCTAGCCGTCCAAGTGTTGGACTTGACTTCATAAAGTTCCGGGTTTGAATCCCAGGTCGGGTAACAAAAACAAAATGTGGTATTAAAAATTTTCTAGTAAAAAGAAAAGTTGCTTAAGATTGGATATGTGCCCGGTTGGCGATAGGCTTGCCACCTAACACTTTGTGGGACTTGATGTCTTCGGCTAGTTGTGGGCGCCCTGGTTGTTGGCTGTGCCTGCCCCTTCGGGGATATGCCCCATGTTCCTTTTTTTAAATGTAGATACAACTTATGCATTGACCACAGCAGGTACCATTTTAAAAAACCAATTGAGAATCAAAATTAAAATTAACACAATTATAATTTATCACAACATAAACAAAAATGGTATAAAATTTCGAGAGAAGAAAATTTATAAAACAATAATTTACTAAAAAATTTTTTTATCACTATGTTTATTTACACAGCATTCACGATACATATTAAAAGCAATATATATCTATTTTATCCAACTAAACAATAATTAGTGTTTACTAATACTGAGCTAGTTTTAAGTAGATTCAATTTTAGTAATAATTAAAATATATGTAAATTAAGTACAATATGAAAAAAGCTTAAAACTTTGTTACAAGTATAAATGACTGACATAAAATAAAAACGAAACTATTTAATCAACCCAATTAAAACTTATTAAAGCAATAGGTAAATAAATGATAAAACATTTCAAGAGAAAAAAAAAGTTTTTAATAAAATAACAATTTATCAAATCTTGAAATGAAATGAAAATGAAATTAGGTATTTTTTTGTTATGTTTTAACCATATAAAAAATAACATCTAAAAAGTATAAGAGCTATGCCATTTTTTTTATGATATTTAAAGGCAAACAAGCAGATGGATTTCCTGATGGTAAGAAATTCACGCCGCCTAGAGACATCAAAAGTGGTAATGGTGCGTTGCCAACCTAAAGCCAAAGTTCAGCTTCTAGCAAAAGTAAGTTTACCGGCTACCTTTCCCGCTGAACCGGAACACGTCATGACGTATAGCATCAGGAATAGATAAATAATCAGTTTGACATTCAAACTTAATAAATGTTATTAGTTAAGACACAGTGTCTTTCGGGCCAGCTAGTTTTTAAGAAATCCAAATTCAATCAAAAGATATTATGGAGAATAGAAAAACAAAAAAAATATTAGAAACAAATATAGGCTATCATCATCATCAGCCGGGGGAAGTCCACTGCTGGACATAGGCTTCCCCCCAAAGAGCGCCGAAAGTCACGGTCATCAGCCGCTTCTAACAAGCGACTCCCCACGACTTTGACCAGATCATCAGTACACCGAGTGGGAGGTCGTCCA